>JAJEJO010050159.1:2278524-2473142 GCA_020662805.1 Glaucomys volans | reverse complement strand
TAAATAAATTTTAAAAAAATAAATAAATAAAAAAGTTAAAAAGATAAAAAAAAAAAAATTAGCTGGGCCCAGTGGCACACACTTGTAATCGCACTGACTCAGGAGGTAAAAGCAGGAAGATCACAAGTTCAAGGCCAGCCTGGGCAACTTACTGAGATTGTCTCAAAATGAAAAAGAAAACTAGGGATTTAGCTCAGTGGTAGAGCATCCCTAGGTTCAGTTCCTAGAACTGGAAAAAAAAAATCCATTTGGTTCTTATATTGTACACATGCTTTATATTATTAATAGTCTCCTTTATCTCTTTAAGTATGCTAAATATTCCTATTTTCAATTCTTGATCTGACTATTTCAATGATATTGTTTGGTTGGTTCATTCAGCTTTTGGTCCATTTTATATTGGTTTTACTCATAGGGCATCTCACTACTGTGGATTGTGAGGTCGGGGTTTCCTGGGGTGAGGCTTGTCTGGCAATGTGCTGGTGAGAGGTCCCCACCCTGCAGTGTCCTTCAGTGATTCTCAGGAGAGGGGAAGGAAAGAGCCCTTAGAACCACCCCCAAATATTTCACACCCCACTGAGCAACTCTTCGGTCAGAAATTCACCCTCAATTTTTGGAATGAGGCAATGATGGAAGGGGCCATCTCTTCAGGCTATTGTCCATCAGCCTTGGAAATCTGGAGGTACAAGAAATGGGGGAGAGGGTGCCCAACTGCTGGGCAACCAGTCACCTTGTACCTCACCGACACCACAGTGGATGCCCTGGGCTGTGGCAGCGGGTGGGTGATTCTCACCCCCAAGAAGGGAGGGGGGCCAAGGTGGAAATCAAGATCTCCATTGGAAGCTCTCTTCCCTTCTGCTTCGGGCTGCTGTCCTGGCTGTGGCCATCCTCCTCCCCACCTCAAGACCACTCTGAGCTCTCTGTGTTCTTACAGTTTTTGCTACTTGCTCAGCTTCAGTTAGGGAGTCTCTCCAGGTTTGATTTGGAGGAGCTGGCTGAAATGGGTTCACTGTCTCATCGGCTGTGACTTTCGCATTCCTTTGTGAAGCTGGAGTTGTTGACTGATGGTGATAAATGGCATTGAGGTGTTCTGCATAGGGAGCTCTCCTCGCCTGAATATGCATCAAGTCACAGACCATCAGAAGCACTGAACTCAGGGCACATCCATAAGGCAGACCATTGTACAGTAATACCCCAGTGGCTCCTCAAGGCAGCTCCAGGGGCCAAGGTACTCTGTGGCCCATGCCCTGGGCCTCATTCTGGTGAGGCACACTACATTTTGGATTTGTTGATTGGCCTACTTTTAGATACTTTTTTTTTTTTTTAGGGTACCAGGGATTGAACTCAGGGGCACTTGACCACTGAGCCATGTCTCAGCCCTAGTTTGTATTTTATTTAGAGACAGGGTCTCACTGAATTACTTAGTGCCTTCTTTTTTGCTAAGGCTGGCTTTGAACTCATGATCCTCCTGCCTCAGCCTCCTGAGCTGGGATAATAGGTGTGCACCATTGTGCCCAGCCCATACTTTGTTCTTTGGTGCCCATCTAAGTACAAGTGTGCATTTCTTCCACTTTTCTTTTTTTTTTTTTTATTTAGAAAATGTAGTTACTCTATCCAAATTGATCTCACTCCTGGTGGTCCCTTATATTTCAAGTATTGAATACCCTAAAATCATGCCTCACTGGTAAACCAATCTGGATGCTCAGAAAAATGAGTAAAGTCATGAAACAGGCAACTTCTTAAAGAACACAAACAGAGAACCTCAGAACCAGTCCTGAAGCTCCATGAGACACTGACTGCATTTGATTTGTCTGTCACTGAACCCTTCCTAGCAGAGAGCTTAGCATATCATAGAACTCAACAAACATCTGTTCAAGGAGCAAAATGAATAAAGTGAGAATTCTCAGGTGCTGCCTGGTGGCGCTGAAACTGTAGAATCTTCCCATTTGAAAACTGAGGAACACATAATACAAATTTATAGGAAATAAAACCTTGACCTGAGCAATTACTCTTACTGGAATTTATCCTAAGGAAATAATGTGGCAAGTATACATAGATTTACATCCAGGATATTCAGGTTTAAAAGAAAAAGGATGGAAAACAACAAAAATATACAGAAAAGGAGGAATACTTAAACCAGAGGAAAAGGATTACACTCTTAAATCTTCAACACTATGTATTTTTTATTTTTCCTATGATTTCTATTAGATATTCTTGATCAGATTAAGGAAATCCCTTTTATTCTTTGCTAAAAATTTTATGATCCATTTGTGTTAAAATGCCTGCATTCAATGCTTTTTCTGTATCTACTGAGATAATACTTTCTCCTCATTTGTTAATGTGGTAAATTATCCTTACATATTTTCTAATTTTACAGTGTCCTTCTATTCCTGGGATAAACCAGATTAGACAAAAGGTATTTTTTAAAAATTTTTTTTATAATGATGAACTTGGCCTGCTAATTTTTTGTTCACATCCTTTGCATCTGTGTTTGTAATGGAATTGGGACATATTTTTCATTTTTATTACTGACATTGACTGACTTTGATTTCAGGTATTGTGTCAGCGTTGTGATTTGGGGTGCATTCCTCCTTATCTTTTCTCTTTAAAGGTTTATATAAAATTGATAGTTAGAACTCACCTACGAAACAACCCAGGCCTGTGTTTTTGGTGAAGAAATACTTTTTAGCTACTGATTCAGTTTCTTTCATGACGACAGGCCTATTCAGTTTTTATTTTCTTCAGATAGTTTGGTAAACTGTATGTTTCCAGGGAATTGTCATTTCACCTAAGTTTTCAAATTGATTTGTACATATTATACATATAGTTTTTATCTTTTTAGTTTCCATGGCACCTCTGGTGATGTCCTTCTTTTCTTTTATAGCATTGTTTATTTTTGCTCTTTCCTGTTGACTAATCAAAATTGTCTGTTTTATTGGTTTTGTCAAAGAAATGACTTTTGACTTTGTTGATCCTGTGTGCTGTAACTTTATTTCCCATTTCCTTTATTTCTGCTTTTATCTTTATTTTTTGCTGAGTTCTGCATTCTCCAGATGTGTTCTGGGTACTCTTTTTCTAACCTCTCACATTGGCACCTTAACTCATTAAACTTCGGTCTTTCATGGTTTTTAATATAATCATTAAAGGATATAAATGCTTTAATTTCAATTAAATGTCAAATTTAATTAGCTGTATTCAGCAAATTTCAGTCACAGATTTTAGTTTGTTCTTTTAATAAAATCAATTATAATTATACCAACAATATATAAATAAATATACTTTTAAAAATTAGAGTATTACCAATGATGGAGCCCCATGTGGTTACTTCTTTTGATCCTTCACTCTCCACCTCACATAAACATTCCCATTTTTACATGTTTTGCAAACATGGCATTATTTTGAAAATCTACTGAGAGATCATTTGCTGGTCCTAGGTTTGCACATGGTTACTTTTAACAGACAAAGAACTGTCCTCCAAATGAGCATATCATTTTTGCTTTCCACGGGTAGTATATTGGAATGTTTCCCTAAAATATTATTAACACCTAATCTGATCAAATTTTACAATTTTTGTCAATCTCAGGATTATTATTTTATTGCTTTAATTTGTAGTCCCTGTTAAAGTTTGAGCTGTTTTTCATGCTTATTGGCCAAGTGAAATTCCTGTTTAATGAATAGCCTATCCACTTCTTTAACTATTTATTTTTTATTTATAAAACCAGTTATTATATATTTATTTATAAAACCAGTTATTATATATTTGAGCAGACATTATTCAATACTCACAATTGTGAAACATAAATATAAATAATACCTGCTCACTTCTGATACAGTTGAAGTGTGGCCTTTACATTTCAGAATTGCTCTGGAATCCTCTGTGATTCCATCCCTTCCTATCTCTTTCTGTTGTGATCACTGTCCTAGATTTGAGTAATTTATCGCCTTCTCATTATACTTTTATTGCACACATTAGTATCTCTTAACAATATACTATCTGGTTTTATGTTTTTTGAGTTTATATAAATGAAAGCACACTTTATATAGTGTTCAACATTTTGATTGAATAAACAACTGATTCATCCATGTAGTTTTGCTGTAGTTAGAATTCACTTATTTTCCATGCTAAATGGTATAAATCAGAAATGCATTTATCTATTCTGCTGATGGACAGTTCTTTGTTATTACAAATAGTGGAACTTCGACTGTTCTTGCACCTGACTCCTGACACATATGTAAGGCATTTAACTAGAGGGTGTCTACCAGGAGTGGAATTTCTGGGTCAGAATGTATAAGCACCTTTAGCTTTACTGGATCATATCATATCATTTTCCAAAGTTGTTCAAATTTACACTCCCATCAGCAGTGTGAAAATGTTCTAATTGGTCTACATTCTTGCCCAAACTTGACATTTGCTCATTCATTCATCTACTTATTCATCCAACAAAAAGCTATTAAGGACCTACTATGTGCCAGTCACTGCTCTAGGTGCTGCAGTAAACAAAACTGACAAAAATCTCTGCCTTTTGAACTTAAATTCTATGAGGGAGACATTAAACAAGATAAAGAGTATATGAGGGTGATTAGAGTTAAGGGAAATAACTTTTAAATAGAGACCTGGAAAAAAAATAGTAAGGGAGCAAGCCAGGCAGATAATTAGGAGAAGAACATTCCAGTTAGAGTGAGCATCCACACAGAGACCCTGAAGAACAGCAAGGAACCTCATCAGGTTGAAACAAGGAAGCAGAGTAGAAGGAGAGGAGACCAGAGTGGGAACCAGGAGTCAGAGGATCCAGGAACCAAAAGGACTTCAGGAAGACTGGATTTTGACTTTCACTGGGGAAGATGGGAAGATCCTAGAAGGTTTCAAGGAACAGAGGGACATAGTCTGATTATACTTTGACACCATCCTTCCAGAGACCAAGTATAGACTGTGAGGAGCTAGAACCGAGGTAGAAAGGCCAGTTAGAAGGTTGATGTAATAGTGTAGTTGGGTGTCAATCACCTAGACCAGGATGGTGGCAATGGGGCTGTGAGAAGAGAAAAAAAATTGTATATATTTTGAAAGTAGAGATGAGAGGATGTGCCAGAGGACCAAAAGGTACAAGGGAAATCAAGAAATCAAAGGTGAGATCAAAATTTTTGGCTTGGACGTGTGGAAAAGGGAATTGCTCCTAATGAGGAAGTCCATGCCTGCATGAATTTTTGGGGTGAGTGAGAAGGGAAGTGTAAGGGGAAAACAGGAATCAATTTTAGACACATTACATTTTAGATTAATATTAGATATTCACATTAAAATGTCTAGAAGGCATATGAATATTTAAGACTATAGATTGAGAATCCAGGCTGGAGATGTCAAGTAAATCTGTTATTCTGAATAAGATGATCTAGGAAGTTAATGTAGATAGAAAATGTAAGAGACCCGAGGGCCTTCCACAATCATAATTATAGACATGGCTGTGGACGAATGTTTGTGTCCCCCATCCCAAATTCATACGTTAAAGTGCTAATATCCAATGTGATGGTGTTTTTTGGTAATGAGGGGAGATAATTAGGTCTAAATGAGATCAAAAGGGTGGGACCCCCACAATGGAATTAATGACCTCACAGGTAAGAAGAGAGATCTCTTGCTCTGTATCTGCTGTGAAAACACAGCAAGGAGACAGCCATCTGCAAATAGGAAGAGGGCCCTCAGCAGACAACAGATCCGCCAGCACCTTGGACTTCCAGCCTAGAGATATGTGAGAAATAGATGTTGTTTAAGCCACCCAGTGTGTGGTAACCCGTTACAATAGCCTGAACAATGACACATCATGGCTAAGAGGTGATTAGGGATCTGCTCTTATGAACAGATTAATCCATTCATTAACTAATGGATTAATGGGTTCATAGGCCATCTCCAGAGTGGGTCTGTCTTAGAAGTCATTTTGACTAGGTTTCTCTTATCCTCCCATCTCTTGCTGTGTGATGCCCTGAACCATCTCAGGATTCTACCTCCAAGAGGACTCTCTGGCCCCTCAACACTGCACCAGAACCATAAACAAAAACAAACCTCTTTCTTTTTTTTTTTTTATAACTAACTTCTCTAGTCTGTGGTTCTCTGGTATTAGCAACAGAGAATGGACTAAGAAAGGAAGAGAAAATTATCAGCCTCATCTTATGAATGAGAAAACCAATGCCCCAAGAAGTGTAGTAACTTCCTAAAGACACACAATCACATTCAGACCTGGGTTTTGAATCCAGATAGTCTGACTCTACAGAGTTTGTGCTCTTAGATATACAGTACTGCATATTTCATTTTTATCCCAATCTGGTAGTTATTTTAATTTGAATTCTCCATTTGAGCATCAATGCTGAACATTTTGTGATACACTGATTTCCATTAATATTTTCTCTTCATTGAAAGATATATTGATTTCTTTTGTTCATTTTTAAATTCATTAGGTAGGTTATCTTTTACTATGACTTATACAAATTCTTTTTATATTCTGGATTGCTGATCCTTTGCAGTTACATGTCAAATTGCAAACATTTTCTCCCATTCATGATTAATCTTCCTACTGCACTTATGATGTCTTTTGGTACAGAAAAGTTATTTAAACATAGTCAAGTTTTCCTTTATATAATTTTAGTACTTTGGAAACCTATACTGAAAGGATGGTCTGCCTCCTGAAATTTTTAAAATTTCTCCCCCTTATGTTTACATCTTTAATTAAATCTGAATTAAAATCCCAAACTAATCTATGTGGTTAGAGTCAAGATAGTTACCCTTTGTGGGGAGAACAGAAGGATGATTTAAAGGGGGACAAAGTGGATTTCAGAGGTGCTGATAATGTTATATTTCATGATCTGAATGCTTGTTACACAGCTGAGTCCTGTTTGTGAAAATTAAGAAAACTGTACACTTAAATGCACTTTTCTTTGTATATATTTTACTTCATGGAAACGTTTAAAAAGTCAAATTTGACAATCTCTTCCTTTTTACTCACGAGTTTAGTTTGTTTACAATTTTTGTTATTATGGATGAATTAAAATATATTTTTATCATTTGCTTTCAGATTACTCTATCTGATCTATATTTTGGGTTTATTGTTGTTTCTGTTCCTGCCTTCTATTGTAATCATGGACTTATTTATTTTTTTTCCTTTCTGTTTCTCCCCTGCATGGGAAGTTATGCATTCTACTGTAACATGACTATTTTACTTAAGTGAATTATTCCTTATATCCCTGTTTTAGTCAGCTTTTTTGCTGCTGTGATTAAATGATCCAACCAGCACAACTGTAGAGGAGGAACAGTTTATTTGAGGGCTCATGGTTTCAGAGGTCTTAGTCCATAGAAGGCTGGCTCTGTTTCTCGGGGCTTGAGGTGAGGCTGAAAATCATGGTGGGAGAGGGTAGTGGAGGGATGCAGCTCACATCATGGTGATCAGGAAGGAGAGAGAGTGACTCTGCTTGCCAGATGCAAATATACACCCCAAATCCACACCACAATTCCCAGCTCCTCTAGCCATACCCTAGCTGCCTTCACTCAGTCCCATCAGGGGATCAATTCACTGATTGGGCTAAGACTTTCACAACCCAATCATTTCTTCTCTAAACCTCGCATTGTTTCACATGTGAGCTTTTGGGGGACACCTCACATTCAAACCATAACAATCCCCTTACAAGGACCCCCAAATCTGTCTTCTCTTTATTTTAATATATTATTTCTTAAAATTTTTGGTAATTTTATTTTAACAATAATTTTACTTTTGATAAAATTTTAAATAATTTTCTTTCTCAAATTTTTGCTTTCATCTTTCATTTATTTAAATAATTTTAAATATATACATCTAATCTTTATCCAATTATTCCATTACTGGAAAACATTGGTTCTAATTCTGCTGTTTGCTATGTCCGCCATCTCTCACGGTGATTTGCTTCTTTGTTCATTTTCATTCTTATACTGTGAGTTAATATTGGTGGCTTTAGCAAAGGTGACATCTTTGGCCTTGGTTGAGAGTGTGGCCTTCTAAAGACACTTTGTCTTTGTGTTTCTCTTTGTTCCTAGAGTATTTCCAATCTAAGATCATGTTTTAAGTTGATTTCTCAGTTTTGGTCTCTTGGATCTCACAGGCAATATAAATTTAAACCACAAATACTCATAAAGTCAAATCTGAGGTGTGAATTTCTCAGGAGATACATCTTTCTCCATATGGAACTCACTAATGCTTTCTGAGATACTATAGATAAAGTTGCTTGCAGTTACGAACTATTTACCAGATAAATCTGGCCCACAAATCAGACATGAAAATTGTTTCAGATCATCATTTACATTACCTTAATTCAATTCCCATTTATTTCCAAATAAAGGAGGTTGACTGCCTCCTTTGTGCCAACATTGTTCTAGCTTCTGGGGACACAATAAGAAGTACAATGCAATTCTTGTCTTCAAGGAGTTCATGATCAAACAGAAGGACTTACTTGGGTTCTCCATACACCAAAGTGGTCAGAATGGAGTACGGGCATGACAGCTTCTCCCTCCTCTGCCCATGACAGGCATTTAGTTTTCTCTAGCTCTATTTCCCATTGAGTTTAAAACAACCCTGGGGTCCACCTCCACAGTCAATTCATCTGAATCATCACTTCTCATGCCTTTTGTCTTCCCTGACCTAGGAGAAAAATTGGAAGCACCTAGTATTTCCACCAAGTTAACCAACTTCTAAGATCAGGGAAGACTGGGAGCTTTTGGATAGCATAGAAACAATCAGACCTACTAAAGATGCACCTGAGATTCTCCACAATGTCCTGCATAGCTACCTACACTTAAGATACAGCCTTGTCCCCCATGCCATTATAATCACTGCATCAGAAATCTATAGGAATAAAAGAAAGCATAATAGGAGATACAATTAAAATTCTAGTAAAGCACACCTAAAACATTACCCTGAAAAATAGGGAAAGGTTAACAGAAAGAAGAGACAGAGCCTGCTAAATCTCTCATTAGGCCCAGAGCCTGCCTCTCATTACATGCACCTACTGATTCTCATTAGGCCTGCCCTGATTTCATTTGGGTCCCAGGTCATTGCTTATTTTCATCTGGGAATTACATAACGAGGTCTCTTCCAGTTTCAGAAATCTATGGGGAGTAAAAGGGAAAATGTCAATAATTAATGAGCTGTCAGGGAGACAGCTTTAGCACTTCCTGAATCATGTAAAAATTCCTAGTCCACAGGTCTTGGGAGTGGTTACCAAAAGTCCACCATTTTAACATTTCTGAATTCATTTTCATATTTCTCACAAAATAATGTTTATCTTTTGTTATGGTTTAGATATGAGATGTTCCCCAAAGTTCATGTGTGAGACAGTGCAAAAAAGTTTAGAAGTGAAATGACTGGGTGGTGAGAGTCTTAACCTAATCAGTGAATTAATCTCCTGATGGGATTAACTGAGTGGTAACTGAAGGCAGGTGGGGAGTGGCTGGAGGAGGTGAGTCACTGGGGGTGTGCCTTTGGGGTATCTATTTTGTCTCTGGTGAGAGGAATTCTCTGCTTCTTGTTTGGCGTGTCCTGAGCTGCATTCCTCCTCCACACCTTTCCGCCATGATGCTCTGCCTCACCTCGAAGCAGAGCTGCAGAACCAGCCATCTACAGACTAAGACCTCTGAGACCATGAGCCCCAAATAGACTTTTCCTCCTCTAAAATTGTTTTCGTCAGGCCTTTTGGTCACAGTGACAAAAAAAACTTTGTTTTCAAAGTGCTTGATTTTGTAAGGTAGGGAAAAAAGCGAATTTATTTATTGAAATGAAAAATGTGAAGTGATTTTTTTTAACCTTTTACAAAATCTTGAACTTTATATTTTCCTTCATTTTTGGAAAAGCAAAGAAATAGAGCAAAATAATTCTATAGTTAGTTTTATCAAATCTGAAAGCTACTCCCAATAATCATTCTTCCTGAGAACTTGTACCTCTTCGACTCTCTTATACTTAGTGTTGGATCATATAAAGAGAGTGTTGAGTTAGAAAGACAGAGAACCTCAAGCCAGCTCTGTTCGCAGGCAGTGTGAACTGGAGAACTTGAAGTCTTGTCACAGTTTCACATAAAACTGGGGAATCTAATACCCACTGTGCAAAGCTGTTATGTAAACCTGGCAAACACGAAGGATTCAATGAAGGGTAACTTATCAGATTTTTCTGTAATCCCCTCAATGCCCAGCACATAGGGATTCTCAATTACTAATTGTTGGAAGACAATAAATCATGACAACATTGTGTATATTATCTATACTTAAGGAGGTAATGAGAATGTAATGAAATGTTACAGTATGTACATTATTTATTTTTAATCCTGCCACATAAGCTATATATAAAAAGGAAAGCTGACTTCAGATGTCTTTTTACTTAAATCAAACCATGAAATTTAATGATAATGTTCCTTTTTTTTTTTAAGCATGTTGAGAGAAGATGATTTCAGGGTCAATGCCTTAGCAGGGCAGATGGACAATTGAGAAGGGGAGACCAGGAGGGGGACCGGGAGGAAGACAGGAAATCAGGGAAAGACTGGCTGTCTCAGAGGAGCCAAGTGAAGAGAAGACTTGATGGACAAATGTGGTGGGAAGGTCATGGGGAGAGAGGACAACCTAAGTCTCAGGGGAGATCCATGTCCCTGCCACGTAAGGAGAGAGACAGCACAGAGACTGGACTGAGATGGGCCAAGGCGGCTGGACTCCCCACCCAGATCCTGGCCTCAGTTGTCTCAGTCATGCTGGGGTCAAAACCATATGTGAAGGAGGAAGGAGGGGTGGGAATGGAGATTGAGTAAACAGAGGGGAAGGGATCAGCCTTAAGATATAGAGAAGACCACACAGTGACCACGTCTTCCCTGGATATGTCAATGGCTGTTTTGAAAAGGCCTGATGGCGCTAGCATTTCAGTCTAGTGGCTGATGCTTTCCCTGGAATGATGAGGCACCCTGTGAATCTCATCTCCCAAACTGCCCCGCAGGCTGCTTTTTGCTCTGTGAGACTCCCGGGGATGTATTTCATCACTTCTGCTGGAAATTCGCATTCAAATGTCATCACAACCTTGGAGCATATTTCGAGGCCTGTAAGTTCCGAGGAACATTCTATCCTTTTAAAACATAGCCCTTCACTTAGGAAATGTCAGTGAATTTTTGTGGAATATGACTAAAATAATGCATAAATAGGAGAAAATGAAATTATCAAAATCCAATTTAAATTGATGCATAAATATGAAAGAATGAAATGTTCAAAATCCACAGGTTGTAACAAAAAAAAGTAGATGCTATCTAAATCCATTTATTTGGCCAATAATGACAAAAGAAAGACGTGGAATTAAAATTGGAATGGAAGTGCTTAGGTGACGATTGTCAAGCAGGCAGTGCCATACACAAAATTGGACATACTCAGTTTAGGCTTGACTAAATGAAAATTGATATAAGAGACTGGAAGGAAATAATGACAAAATATTAGCAGTTACAGTAGTTACCTTGAGGGAGCGAGATTTTTTTAGTCCCATTATTCACTTTTACATTTACCAGTTAGTGTTAGAAGCAGAAAAAATAACAAAACCAGTGCCACCACTGAAACCTTTGGCAGGTGGCTGTAATGTCTGGATCTTTTAAATCAATGGGAGAAATGAAACCCTGAAGTCAAAGAAATATCTTCTTGTTTGGGGCACAAGTGGACAAAGTCAAGGCCTAAAAGAACAAAAGTCTCTTTGGGTAGGTTTTCTTGCTCCACAGAATGGCGCCACCTGCAGGCTGCACACGTAGGTTTCCGTACGCTGGGTCAAGGCAGCAAGGGCAGGAAACCCCACCTAGGAATGCTCAGGAGCCCGCTGCTCAGTGGGCTTTTGGTAATAAAAGAAAAGAGGCAATAATAGCCCAGCAATTCCAGTTGTCGTTAATGTAACTCTGAGCTAATATGCTTGCTTGCTGAATTTTAGCTTCTACAGCAGATTTCAAGAAGCAGACCTGTCCATGATGTAAGAGAACAGAAGCCTCCTCTCAGCCCCACAGGGTCCCCCAGAGCAGGGCTGCACCCTGCCCCTCACAGCCAAGCTCACCTCCAGGAACCCATTCTATTTCTAAGGAGATAGAGAACAATTTATTCAGCTTCAATTTGCTGAGAGGAAAAACCTCCTATTCTCTTATATTAATTCTTGACTCAGATTCAAAAACAATTTTCATTCCTTGCCAAGGTTTGGGGCTTTGAAAAATATTAATGTAGACAGTCTCTGAAATATTAGAGTTGGCGGTCATTGTGAGGATCCTGAACTCACAAGGTGTAAGAGGAAGCTCAGGACACAGTGTATGCTCTTATGTGTTGAAATATATATTAAGCTTCCTGTGGGGTAAGGGGCTTGGGCATCCTGGGGACCCAGGGCTATATACATGGATAGCGTTGCATTCATTTAAAGAAGATCTGACTTGTAATAAGGATCAGGGTTATTTGGGGATCTCTCCTCATTTTAAAGTAGGATTTTATATCTTCAATTCTGCCCCCTACCTTCATCCTGGTTTAGACACAACGACTAGGATTCACAAGCCTATAGAGAATAATAATGAAATGACTTGATACCATGTTTTCAAACCTTTCTTTCTCCTTTGTAGATTTAATATTTTTGTTTTGACTTTTGACTTTTACTGTTTTTCATATACAGCATGTAATGTGTCCCCACAAGCTTTACCAGAGACTAATACACTTTTTGGCATTTTTACTAAAAAAGTTAGTATAGTGTAAGTATCACGGGCTCCAACACTGCTTAAGTATTTAATTGACAGGTGCAATACTTAGCTTTCTGTTGCTGTGACCAGAATACCTGACATGAACATCTTAAAGGGAGAAAGATTTACTTGGGCTCAGGATTTCAGAGGTTTCAGTCCAAGGTTGTCTGGCTCCATTGCTTTGGGCCTGAGGTGAGGCAGCACATCATGGCAGAAGGGCGTGGTGGAGGAAAATTGCTCAACTCATGGGAGCCAGGGAGCAGAGAAATAGAAGGGAAGGGCCAGGGACAAGATACAGTCCCCAAAGGTATATCCCAAGGACCTACTCCCTCAACTAGGTTTCACCTCGTGTAGCCTCTACCACCTTCCAGTAGTCTAGTCATCTATCAATGGATTAGTCCACTGATGAGGTCAGAGACCTCATGATCTAATCACTTCCTAAGAGACCCACCTCTTTGTTGTATTAGGAACATGTAAGTATGTGGGGTATGCTTCTTATTCAAACCATAACTACAGGTGACAAAGCCTAACACATTTTTTAGTTGTTAAAATTTTCCATTGGTTTAGGAGAGTAAAAATCAGGAAACAGTGGCACAAGGCTGAAGGAACTAGATTAGGTAGGTTTTTTCTTTTTTTCTTTTTCTTTTTCTTTTTGCATTTAATTGACTAGTTGCTCTGGTGTCTATGTGCTTACTGGCATTACATCCAAACTGGTCAGGTCTCACATAATAAAGACAATTCAACAAACCTATAGATGCCTTGCTCCAGTCCATCTTCCATCTTCCTTTCTAAAACAGATGTGCTCATGCCATTTCTTCTAAATTTTGGATGGCTCCTTATAGTCCACTGAATAAAAGCCAAGCTGCTCAGTATCACATCCAAGACTCATGACTCTTCCAGATCTAGCAAGCAGCCTCCCTCCCCCAGACACTCAGCAGTGGTAGCAGAACCAAGAGGCTGCAGGGGTCACAGATGAACATGCTTTCCAGAGAGCAGGGGTCTAGGCAGAGGTGAGGGACAGGCTTAGTGGGACAGGGAGCTGCACCTCATGCTAAGAGCTGGGCAGTGCACACTGAAGACAAGGTGGGAAGTGTCACCAGATTATGGCTGGGTTGTGGCACTGCCAGGGCTGATTGGTTGTAACTGAAAGTAGATATTTGGTGCACAGGAGTGGTCAAAGGAATGGAGAAAACAGTACTGCTTCTTTTCCTCCAGGAACTATGGGCAGGAAGCAAAGATACTCGTGGGAGGGAGAAGTGGGTCTCCCCCTTTTGAATACTAACTATGGACTCAGATTCCTGTGTCTACCTCCCTGTTCCACCACCGTAGGCTCTGGGACCTTGGTCAGGTTATTTTGGTTTTCTGTGTCTTTTTACCTATTGGTAAAATGGAGATATGAATAACTGGAGGAACTGGAATTAATTAGAAGAATTAAGGGTTATTGGAAAGATTAAGTCAACAAACTCAGTCATCTGCACATAGTAGGCCCTCAAAAATCTTACCTACTATATTTTTATGCTAAGTTTAGACTTTTTTTTATATATCTAGTAAATAAGAAAGTACAGAAAGCAGAATTTGACTGCGGTGCAAGGATCAGGGTGACCTGCTGGTCGCAGGTTGTGGTCATTCTTTCTCCATTTTAGCCCGAAAGTCCCACCTCCTGGTAGTGTCCTCTCAGTCCAGGGCAAACCAGGATGGCAGGTCAACTTGGCTATGAGAGTGGGATTAGTTACAACAGAACATTGAGCTGCCCAGCAGCGTGAAGCTACCTTTTTCCCAAGGCCTAAGCCATCCCGGAGTGAGCAGCTTTCATCTAGGAAGAAGTCCAATGTGGCCAGGAAGGCGCCAAGGAGGGGAACACACTTTTTCGCATATTAATTTCCACCCAGGTATTTTTCCCCTTGAGCTCAAAAGAAAGAAAGGGCCACAAATATGTCGTGGGCACTTACTAGGTGCCAGGCTGAGCACGTCTGGCATCACTAATCTTCTCCACCCACAGAGGTGACCAGCAACAACACCAGGACAAGGTGGACCTATGCCACCAGCAGGGGCACGGACTCCAGAGGAAAGGAGAAGAGTCTGAAGGACAGTGTGCACATTTAAAGACCAGGAGGAGCCAGGGCCATGAGGGAGGAGCCTCTGGTGCCACAGTGAGTCATGTGGTCACGAACTCCCTCATCTGCAGTGTCTCAAGGGCCAGAGACGCAGCCACGCCTCTGGAGCCAGAACAGCAGTAACCAGGTCAGGGTGGGAAATGGCCTCTGGAAGGAGGCCAACGCCTCAAGGCCTAAGGCACAATACCAGCAAAGTTAGAAAAACATATTCAATTAAAAAAAAAAATTATAAAAGCACAGGAGAGAAAAAAAGACCTAGTTCATTTTGGCTTTTGGAAAAGACCCAGAGGATTTCTTAATTCATCTGAAGCAATTTTGGTCCCACTTCTACTAAAACGTTTTTAATTGTCTTTGATATGCAATTCCCACTAGGGGTTTGGATCAAACAAGTGTATTATGAGTTGTGTTCGGGGAAGTCGTCCCATGAAAAGATCTGCAAGTGGATTTGGAAAGGCCTAACCCTGTTTGTTTGGATGGTTTTATATATTGGGAGAACCAAACATATCTGAGTAAGGATTTTTAATTTGTAAGACAACTTGAAGTAAAATCGAACAAATATAAGAGAATAAAAGTCATAATTATCAATTTCAAGGACTTAGTGACCATGAAGGGGTTTATTTGCTTCTCAGGAGAGACTGAGAAAGCAGAATATTTTAAAAAGATTTCATACTTATATAAATCTATATAGTATTTTTATTTTAAAATAAAAATTAGTCTGTCATTAGTCTGTACATTAAAAAGGGAAGAATTCACAAGTGGAAGACTGGAACAATTGGGTACTGTATCCTATGCTGTATTTCTAGTCAATTCTGCAAAAGAAAAGTCTGTCAAGGGAGCACCCATTTTGTCTCTGAACTTCAGATGAAAGGAAGGGACCCGCTCCCTGTGACTCCCACAGCAGGGAATGAGAACAAGGAGCCTGGGTCCTCCTGGACTCTGATGTCTGCATCATCCCCTGATCCCAGGACCCTGCATGGGGCTGGATGATTGGCAGACTGCATTTATTGAGGTTCCAATATTCACTAGCCTGGAAGAAGCAGGTGAATACTTACTTGCCTTCGAGGAATTTAGAGAACTGTGACTAATACATAAGAAGTGACTCTAAGCGCATGAATTGTGATGGAAAATATTCAGGATAAAATTGCTAGGTTGTAAGGAAAAACCTTGACCAGTTGATAAGGTGCACACGCATTTTCTCAAGCCCCCCAGAAATCTTGACAATACGATTCCAACAGTGGTTGCCTCAAGGAGAAAACGAAGATGGGAATCAGGTGGCTGTGCAGGGGTGGGTCTGACCTCTCACAGCCCCGTCAAGATTCCCATTTCCACTGCACGTTTTCTGATCTAACACAGCTCCAGGTTGGTAGCTGCTCTATCTGCATTCATTGAAAAATCGCAATAATGTAGATTTGCCTTGTGTCGGCCTCTCTCTTTTAGCATTTTAAGTTTTATTTCATGGAATAAAATAACCCTATTATAGATCAGAAGCTTGAACTGCAAGATGTAATTATGAGGCTAATTCTAGCACTTGGAAAAAAAACAAAACAACCACAACAAAATCTAACACGCATATAGAGCTTGTTATGAACCACAAACACTCTGTAAGAACTAATGTGTGAAAACTAATTTAATCCTCCTAACAACCCTATTCATTCCACAACAGCTATTTGGTGAGTACAGTCGGGCTTCTGTATCTGTGGGTTCCGAATCCACAGATTCGATCATCTGTGGGTTGAAAATATTTGAAAAGAAAAAAAAAATACAGCCTATGTACTGAACATGCACAGACTATCTTCTTGTCTTTATTCCCTAAGCAATACAGTATAACAACTATTTACATTGTATTAGGTATTATAAGTAATCGAGAGATGATTTGAAGTCTCCAGGAAGATGCCAAGACTAAGCCATCTTGATAGAGGGGACTGAAGATTGCATGGAGCTGTTTTTATGGGGGTCCTGGAACCCATCCCCTGGGGATGCTAAGGGATTCAGATGAGAGAATGACAGAGCCCAAGTCATGGGGGGCTCAGTCACCTTGCATTACCTGCCAAAGTGGCACTGAACCAGACCGACATCAAGGGTGTGTGTGTGTGTGTGTGTGCGTGGGGGGGGCTTGTCTTAAAAAATCTTCCAGGAAGAGTGTCCTATGCCACCTTCAGTGTGTTCCACCTCACCTCGTCTTAATTCTCCAGAGGATACAATATGTGGGCATAAATGAAGAAAAATAGTAAAAACAAGACCAAACGATCTAGGTAATTCAGCATCTATGATAAGTCTCATTTTCATGAAGCAGATTTATACCATAGCCCCCTCACCTCCAAAAGCTTTAAAAATGTAAAAAGTAAAAAAGAGTTTATATGCAGGGGCAGCCCTCAGAGTGCATGAGTCCTGGGGGTGGAGGCTTCTGGAGACTATAACTTGTGGTATCCAATAGACTGAATGCAGAAGCAGCTCCAAGAATCCAGCTGCCTCTGTTAAATCCGACATCAAGGAGACTTGCAAATGTAAACAGAAAGTGTTATTTATGTTAACGTGTAATGGATTTATTATTGTTCTTTTAAAACGGATCACTAAATATTTCTAAAATCCTCGTTTTAGATTTCTAACATAGTAAACATTGACCGGCGTAGCTGGTGGTGTCCTGGCAAATGTTGACCACGTGGCTTTCTTAGGGAGGAGAGCCCTGCTTCGCCCTATTGGCTGATTCTGTGATATAACTATTCCCACTGTGGCTGGTTTCCGGCTACCCCTGGGAGCTAGTTCCAGTTGGCTCTAGCGCCCCACTGGATATAATTCACACAAACCAAGCTCTTTGGGGGGTCTCAATAATTTATGAAAGTATAAAGAGGTCCTGTTATCTAGAAAGCTTGAGAACTACCATTTTACCATTCAGTCTCACTTGTGTTTAGAAATAGAAGCTCAAAGAAAAATCCTTTAAGCATATACACCAACCTCTAATAGTTCTTACTTCTGGAATGGAGAAACTTACATTTTACTTTGCAAGCTTTTGTACTACTTGAATTTTTTATAAAAAGCATGAAACCCAAACAGGAAAAGGAGGGGAAAAAAAAAAAAAAAGAGAGAGAGAGAGAGAGATCTTAAGGTCCAGAATTTGCTCAGACATCTCTGGGCCTCTGTTTCCAAATAGATAAAATAGAGCTAACATGGACTGGTTTGAGTAAGAGGGTTCCCTCCAGCCCCCTACCTCTATGATTCAGTGGTAGGTCCATTCATTTGGTCTTACACGTCACTCACACTGTCACTTGAAGGGAGGCCAGTGTCCTTCCATCCTCAGAGGAACTGGTCTCTCTGGTGATGAGGCTTCTGCCGCCATGTTCCCTTCCTTCCCAGCGCCTACATATTCTTTAGGGCTCAGCTCAAACGTCTCTGCTCAAGAACTCCTCTGAGGCCCTCTGAGTCAGTCCCCTTTGTTATGCACCAGGGGACCACCATGTTACTCTCCCTCACTTATGCCTTGTGTGGCCTCCAAAGAAAGCAGAGCCTGTGGGTCTGGCCCTTTTCAGAAGAGAACCCTTGGACTCGCTCATTCACCCCACACATGTCCAGTGAGCACCTGCACGTCCTGGACATGTTGCTGGACACTATGATACAACAGCAAACAAACCAGAACTGGCTCCCACACTCATCGACCCATCCGCTCACATGCCATGACTCACAGGGACCAGGGATCTTGCTGAGCATGAGCAGAACAAGACCAAGAAACCAGGTTCCCTCTATCCAGGGCATGCACCCCTCCCTGCCTTCCTTCCTAGGTGCTAGGACACATGAAGACCAACCTCATGACGCACAGGATAAGTCAGTAGTTGAATTCTGAGTTCTGGGAGGCATCGTGCCAGGGTTCATCATTCTAAAAATCATCATTCAATTCAATAGAAGATACTTTGAAAAAGATAAATTCACAGAAATGGGGAGGAAAGTGCAGAAACTGAGGCTAAAATGATTGAAGTCATCAAATATATAAGCATATGCAAAACTAACCTTGGTTGTATTACTGATGCATAACCATGCAAAAAAAAAGAGACTCCTACATCTTTAAATATCGTGTATCTTTGAATCATTTGGAAGCAGAGGGATTTTTTTAAGTGTCTGAGAGAGGGAGAAACAGAATTAAGTAGGCCATTGTTGTGAATGTACCTCTGTCAGGAAAAGGTCTTTGTAGCTAAAGTGAAATGGCATTTCTGTTAATGAGGTGAACATTTATGAAGAGCTATTATGTATATTTTTCAAAAAATAATAATGTAGATCTCTCCAGTAATGCAATAAATGTCTGGGTTTAGTCCACCTAGCCTATTGTCTGAAATATAATGCAATTTCTAACACAAGCACCTATGAATAAATTGAGTCATACCTTGTGAGTTGGAATAATTCACAGAGCTATGGTAAATGCTTTTCTTATTAAAGATTTCATATGGTAAAAAGTGAGCATAATAACCACCTGGCCCAGATTTCACTTAAAAACCAGTTCTGTTTATGAGAATAAAGCCTGCATTTCACACATGAAAATTAACTCAGTTATCAGATGGTACTTTCAAACTCAAGTCCAGCTCATAGTAATTAAAACATGATAATGTGTTGTGAGTCAGGTAAATCTGGAATTCAAAAGAATGAAAAAAAAAAAAAAAAAAAAGAAAAAGAAAGAAAGAAACCCAACAAGATACATTGGTGCTTTTGAAAATTTGGAAATGAATTCTAAAGTGAGTTTAACTGATGTGTAACTTCTGTTCAGCAGAGTCACAATCAAATCATCTCTCCATTCATCAAGGTCAAAGTCTGAAAGGTAACGTGTGACTTTACCAAGTTTAACTGGCAGTGAAATATGAATATTTTATACTGGTTTCCTCAAGATGGTTGCCCTGAAGTCTGGGATTCCTGTGGTAGGTGATTTCTCCAAGAGCACAGCACATCAGATACCCCTTCCAGATCCCTGAAAGAGCTGGTCCCCAGGCTCGGGCCCTGATGCTCTCTGGATGGAGATGGCAGGATGTTTCAGTGGGCAGACCACTGGCTCGTGCTAAACTCCAGGGCATTGTGGTCCACAGAGCTTGAGTTTGCTCCCTGCAATGGCAATTCAGTAGAGCCGTGGCACCTGGCACCCACCCAAGCCCTCTGTGCTGACCAGCATGGCAGATGTAAGGATTTCTTTATTGGCCCAAGTGGTTGCTACATTTGAAAACTCTGTTCAACGAGTCAGATGCTGGGCAGTGGGAAGCAAGAAAATGTATTTGGTGTAAATATGTTTAGATTGGCTTGAGGTTTTCTTTGAATCACAACTCTTACTGAAGTCAACCCTTACTGGGAAACAAATGGTACATCTAACATTTTGTTTAAAAAAAAAAATTAAAGTCACTTTCTGTTCTGCCGCATAAGCTGAAACTTCTGATGCAATTTAAAATCGAGCCTTTTTTTTTCAAATAGAGATCTTTAAAAAAAAAAGTGGTAGAAAAAGTCACTTTGATGGCATAAATCATCAGTATGTTCAGGAGAATGGCAGAAATGAAACCATCCCTTCTTTTAAAAGCAGATCTGATGCCTGACTCCTGGAGGTTACCACCGAAATCAGAATCTCTGACCAAAGAAAACATCTGGGAAAGGATCAGTCACTTAAATGCACTTGAAGGTGCTGAGGGGGTGCTAATTACATATATGTAAGTATTCAAGGAGATGTAAAACTAAGCCACTGATGAACACACAGATCAGAGGAGGCCTTAAAAGATAGCTTACAACTTTTCTAGTGTTCTGTCACTAAAATTAGGGTAGTTTTTATATCACAAATCTGCTAGAACATATTGCTTCTCAACAGAAAGGCTGATGTGAAAACAGAAACCTGGAGTCAGGTTGTGTCCCATCACTGTCTGCCCATGACAGCTGGGTGCTACATTTTCATGTCCAGTTAGAAATTATCAATGAATTTATGGGTTTTTAAAAATGTGTTTGTTTGCTTAACTATAGACAACATTGAGTGACTTGCTTGAAACTAAATATTAAATATGCTTTGGGAAACAGGATTTATTTCTCTTTTTTTTTTTTTTTTTTGTGGAACTGGTGATCAAACCCAGGTTGCTCTACCACTGAGATACATCCCCAGCCCTTTTTATTTTTTATTTTGAGACAGAGTCTCACTAAGTTGATGAGACTGGCCTCAAACTCATGGTCCTCTTGCCTCAGCCTCCCAAGTTGCTGGGATTTCAGGCATGTACCTGGCTCTTTCAAGTACTTGAATATGTCCCTTATGGTGAAATGGGACTTTAGAATACTTACAACTCATGATACCAAGGTGCTCTTTGCTGGGGAGGGAGTTGTTGAGTAGAATAAGTTATTCTAAGATAAAAGCTCTTGAGCATGTGAAGGATTCTAAAATTCTTATCACAAATATGAAGGATATATGCACATAAATTTTAACTTTAAATACACACTTGATTTTTCTTTAAACACTTAAAATACACATTTGATTTTTATTTAAACACTTACTCTATTATGTATAAAATGTTCTATTTTTGCCCAGTTCTGAAAAATTATCAACTTGAGTCTTAGTCATAGCTTTTAAGAAATAGAGATAGTAAGCTTTCTCCTAACTCTACCTAGGAATGGATGCTAATTAGAATCGCTTTCATTTAAGGAACCCCACATCCTCGGTTGATGAAACTACAGATTTGATTTCCCTATCTCAAGCCCCAAGATTGACTCTTAAGAAGATATTGCTGATTGAGGGTCCAGATAATTTTAGGTGAAGAAAAAGGAAAATTTTACTCTTTTTAGATTATTTATAGTCCAGGACAGGATAGATAACCCTAAGTTCCTAGAAATTATATACTTAGCAACTTCAAAAGCACATTTCATGAAAAGCATCATATATATGTATCTACTGTATGAACCTGAAACCGGGAAATGAGAGGTGAGCCGTGGGATACTTTTGCTGCACTAACTAGAGATGGACGACTGGTAGCCTGGGGAGGCGGGGAAAGAACTGGACTTGAAATCCATTCCCATCTCATTTTCCCCATTCGGCCTAGATTCATGTGGTCACATGTAAATTACTTATCCTTTTATCCCGGTCTCCTCCTCAATGATGATACCTGCTAATAATACCTCGCTTGCGGGTTATTGTCATGAGGATTAATATACTAATTTTCATTAAGTTGCCTTAGACAGTAGAGGGCAAATATTCAGTAAACATTAATCAAATCTGTATTTTACCAAGTTAAAAATTAAATAAGTGAAAACAGATCCCCATTTTTAAATGTTGTGTTAACACTTTCAAATGCTGTGATTACTATAATGAATGTGTAAAGAAGTTAAACCTGTCCTTGTGAACTTTGAGTATGTGACCAGTCACCCTCCAGGGAGCACGTCAATTTTGGTTTTGCTGTGCGACCATCTTCCCAGATTTGAGGACTGTGGGACTTTTTTGGGTGATGTCTTAGAAACCTACCACCTATGAAAATAAACACATTTCTACAAACTTAAATCTTGATGTTTCTAAGTCTCTACTTACACAGAATATTAAATCCCCTGCAGAGTTTCCTTTTCTCTTGAATATTTATAGAAATCCCAGAGGGGACCTTCATCAAGTGAGCTGAATGTCCCCTAGGTCAGTGATTCTCAAGTGTCACAGCACATTAGAAGCACCTGGGGAATTCTGAACAGTCCGGCTTGCCCAGGCTGCCAATAAAATCAGGGTCTCCAGAGGACAAATCAGACATGGAGATTTTTAAGACTCTGGATGATTCCATTGGGCAGTCTGGTTTGAGAGCCAGTTCCCCAAGCCTACCAGTATATGGTTTCCCCTTGAAGCCACTTGGAAGTTTGAATCTGATCTGCTGGATCCCAAACCTCTGCTAACTGACAGGACCTCAGCATCTCCTTATCTAGTGTTCAGAGTCTTTCTAAATTCTCCACTCTGGTCCTTCATTAGAATCACTTAGGTAGAATCAAAAACGTTGAAACCCAGGCTCCACCCAAGATTTTTAAAAATCAGAAATTCTGGGTCTGGGGACCAGGGACCTGGGATTTGTAAAAAATTCTGATGTGTACCCAGAATTACTGGTTGGGGATTACTGATCTGGGGGTTTTCAAGGGAAGGGGGCAGGGGGGCACACATCATGAGTATAGAGTTGACCACCGCTACGTTCTGGCTAGTTCTCTGCCTGGCCGTAGAGGAGCAGTGTGCACCAGCCTGCCCTGCCTTCCTTCCAAGCTGTTGCCCGTGTCTCCCGGTCCCCTCACTGCTGCCGATTTGCCACCTGCAATTCCAGGACAGCTTTGCTCCTTGGGGCACATGCTATTTCTGCTGCCGGCACCTCAAGCTCCATATTTGCTTGTCTTCTGGTCTCTGCCATGTCTCTCCAATCAGTTCAGGAAAACTTCCTGTGTGTGGCATGTGTGTGTCTAGTTCTTTCAGAGATGATCCTGCAGAGGTTACTTGGGCATCTGCTCAAATTCATTCAGTTTTACTGCTCAGGATTCTGGGAAGAGTGGTGGGGCCTCAGCAGAGTCATTCATGCTCCCAAACAGTCCTGTCCCCTCCCACCTGAGCCGTACCCATTAGTGCCCTCCTCCTCCTTCTGGTGCAGGCCTGCCATCAGGGGAGTGAGCTGAGAGGCCCAGCCTCATTCTCAGTGTCCCAGGAGAAGATGCTGAGCCTCAGACTATGTCGGATCCCACTCCATGCATAGAAATCTTTCCTCCTCTTCAGCAAAGTTTCCTCTCCTGTGTCTGGCTTTTCCCATTAACCCGTTCTTCACACATGAATCATTAACACTCCTAAATCCCAATGATGGCTAAGTTTCAGATTCCCTCCCTTGGATTGCCAGGATTCTGGCTGCATACCTATGTTCATGCCTGGAGCTTTAATCAGCCCAGAACCCTGGGGACACCCTTGAAGAGTGTTCTTGCCTTGTTCTGTAGGCCAGTATATCTGAGTCCTGGGAACAGCACAGCAATTACCTGAAGCATTGGCAGAGGCAATGAGGACGGATGTTCTTTAAAATCAGACTATACTTCCCCAGAAGGCTAGAGGGTCTCAAAGTCTTTTAGTCCCTAGAATTCTTGGATGAGTCAAAGTCTCCTACAGTCCTCAACTTGGTACTGTGAAGCAAGCCAAACACTCAATCAGCACAAAGGGGAAGAATGGGGGTGACTTCCCTAAGACAGTATTGTGAATTATTGATTTAGGCTAGAAATGAACATAGGCATGTCATCAAAATGAATCTGTAGGACGCCAGCCTGCAGACGACCATCGGACATAAAAAGTTAACATCTAGTTACCCTCGTGGCTCTGGGGAAGACCCTGCTCACAGGACTTTAACTGTCCAGAAGGGTGTTGGATCCCAACTCAGAGTGCTGAAACTCCTCCAGTTCCCATTCTCAGGCTGCCTCGGAACCCCTCTCTGCCTGGCTGTCTCCAGTTGACCAAGAGAGCTTCTGCCCTGGCCCCGTGCTGGAGGCCTGGGTGCTGTCATTCACAGAGCACCTCAGAAGGGTGAGGAAGTCAGGGCTGAGTACGAGGTCAACTTCCTGGAAATCCAAAGCAACACTTTCTCCAGAGGTGAGTCTCAAGGACTCTGTTTTCACAGATTTTTGGGAAGAGAACTGTGTAAACTCAGTTCCTACAACTACCAAGAGAAGATGAGACATTAGTTCCCCACAGAAGAATTTCTTTGTGTTTGATCAGGTATTTTTTCCCTTTTCATTTGTCCTTGAAATTTTAATTGAACAGAGCAAGACACAGAACAAAAGGGAAAAGCATAGTTTTATAGCATAGTTTGTTTGTTTTTTAATAGCTTGGAACCAAAGGAAAAAAATAGATCAAAAATAGCTCAATGCCTGGATGTTGTCTGTTGAAGCAGGGCCCTCATAACTGATATTCTCTCCTACCACGAGAACAGATTGGTCACTCCTGGTTCCAATCAAGTTCTTTTCAGTGGGACTCAGGACACTTGTACCAAGTGACTTTGCTAAAACTAAACTCCTCTTCTCACTTATTAGATTTCCCTTCATTCAGAGGTCTACATCATCTCTCCCCTGATGGGATTCTCTGGACTTTTGAGCTGTGCCTCCAGAAATAATTCAATTTCTCTTCTGAAGAAATTGACCCAAGACTTGCAGTTTTATTAAAATACAAATGTTGAATCTTTCAAGACTGTCAAGGAAACCGCATCCTCAGATGTGGCAACATTCTTTAAAAAACACACTCAGGCACACGGATTCAACCTTGATGCTTTCTGTGCCGCATTCATAAAATATAATTAAAATGAGTAGAAAAATTACAGTAATTTCCATTTGTCATCCCCAAATGTCATTACGAGACTGGAGCCCTTCATACCTGCACCTATCAAGCAGGGCGATAAAACCGTAATGGGCTATTAAAGGGGGTTATGCTACTGCCATCCTTGGAAATTTTAAGGTAATAAGGGGTGGCCATCTGTCTTGAATGTCATCATAGAAGGCAACCGACCTGCTGATCTGTACAGTCCATCCAGATAATTTTTTTTTTTTTTGCATTTGGCATTGAATCAGGCCTATACATAGAAGGTTATGGATCACATATATTTATATGTTGATATCTAAGGATTGATGATAGTCATTTTTATTCTCTAAACGTGAAAGAGCAAAGTAGTTGGGTATCCCTGTGAGTTTTAAAGTTTATCTTTATAGCCCCACCTACCTCTGAACTTCTTTGATTTTATGACTTAAAATTCCCCACTGCAATTATATGCTATTATCAACAAACACAGATGTGTGATTAAGAAAGCAGGAGAGATTTAATTGAGCAGTTAGAGTCCAACTATAGTGTTGTCAGAGGAAAAAAAACTTGAATGAAGAATTTTCCAGGGGAAGAAAAACATTTTCGACTTGCCTGTGGTTCTCCCTGACCCTGGGCTCTAGTACCCAGAACACAGAAGGTCCTCACTATTTAGGGAGCCAATTGTCATCTGTGGCCTCTGCAAGTTGGTTGTGGAGCACAGGCTTCTGGATCAGGGGCTCAGACAATAATTCTTTCCGGGCACTGAAAGTACAGCCTGTTCTTGCCCTGATGTGGGAGCTCCACTCTAATTAGCATTTAAAAGGGAACACTTATTAGCCGAACTACTAAATGTCCTTTATACAATATAATGAGTTTCATTGAAAAGAATCAGCAGCTTAGCTAAGGAGAAATTTAAACACTTTACCATCATTTATAAATTCAACCCTTCTAGGATGGTATTTTTAAAGGTACTTTGAATGAAAGGAAGAAAAGTGGTAGAATTCTTGACAAAAGAAATGTAATTAGAGTGAAAAATAAAGGCAATTCTATGCTCTATGAAGATATCTTTGATCTTCTCAGAAGCCAGGGAGGCAGGGCCATTGTTGCCCATGACATTCTGTCTCCACTGGACCGTGGAACAGGTAACTAGGATGAAACGTGACTGCTTTTGTTAAAAGTGTTGGAGAAAAAAAAAAAAAAAACCCACAAAACCATAATCAAAAACCACTGTAATGTAAATCAATAAGGCAGAGACACACTGCAGGAAACTCACACAAGCGATGGAATTGTGCTTGATTTTTCTTTCAATATCTCAGGATTACCCTAGACATTTGCCTTGTGCCTCCAACTCATTAAATTTAAATTAATGCATGATAGCAGAATTAAATAAAACCATTCATTGGAATACATTGTTTCTCCTCTATTTTTTATCTTGGAATGTTAATGGTCATAATTCATTTGTTCATTAATTTATTTATTAATTCAGCAAAGACTTTATTGAATTCCTAAGTCTGAGGTAACACCAAATGGTAAATTTCCATAAACTTTATATATAGGTAGCAACATCCTAAAAGATGAGAGGAGAGAAATATGTGTAGAGTCACCAAAGGTTAAACTTAGATGTTACTTATGTAAGTTGTTTACTGGAAGGAACTGCAGGAAAGGCAAGGACCATGTTTGCTTCCAAATAACCCTTCAAACCACCAATAGGGACAGGCATATTTCTAAATTCCAAAATGTCCTTTGTTCAGACTTTCCTCAATGATGCCATCAGGGTTATCTTTGTAAGGCAGAAATCTGATCATCACCATCACCCCTATCCCCAAAGCCCTAAGCGATTTTTAGTCTCATAGGATAGAGTTTCCCAAAACCCACTACATGGAGACAGCAAAAGGTCCCCTTGAAGTCACCTCTGCATTGAAATTCTCAGCTTTCTGCCGCATGCCCTTCCCTGTTCCTCAGCCCCACCAACGGCCAACCTACCTCTTCGTCAACCCAGGTCCTAGTCACAATGTTGCCTCTTTGTTTCTGGGACTTGTCAAATGCTTTCCCAGTTTTGTGTTTCTGCAGACCCTGTTCTCTTTGCTTGCAGGCCTCAAGGAATCTGCATGATCATCTTCTGATGATTCTCACACATAAACTCTAAAACGCCCAACCTTGAAGCAGTTCCCCATGATCAACTTGCCTCCAGAAAAGCAATTCAGTCTTCTGGTTCCCTTGATGGGCTGTGCCTCCCTCTCTGTTATCATTGCTAACTTGGGGCTGTCGTTTGTGCATGTGAATGTATGCATGCATATGCATGGGTTGTGTGTGTGTGTGTGTATGTGTGTGTGTGTGTGTGTGTGGCCTCCTGCTATATTTACGACCTCCTAAGGACCAGAACTCTGTCTTCTTTGCCTCTGTCCCTGTCCCTCTGGCTTCTGGCACGATGCCCGCCATGCCATCACTGCATGGTTCCTGGTACGCTCTCAGTCCATGCTAGAATTGAAAAACTGGAAAGCCCTTCAGTCACACCCTGAGAGGCTGAGTGCTGGCAGTGTGAGGTTTGTTCTCTCTACCCATGGAGCTGCCAATCTCAGAAAAAGCCATTGCAACCACTCACTCAGGAGCTGAGAATTTTTTCCAAGAAGAACCATCCAGTTCCCAGCATGAAAATTTTCATCCCAGTATGAACCAAGGATTTGGATGTTTGAATGCCTCATCCTTGGATTTAATTTGACAACTTGTTAAATTGGTCTACCCAGTGATGTGGCTTCAAGATCACTGGCAAACCCTGACCCTATATTGCATATCACTGCCCATCCTTAGTCTAGGAGGAAGAACCAGTTGTATATTTTGTGTCTTATGTTCAGTCATAGACTATTAGGTCTAGAGAAAGATCTTTAAAATTCAGTCCTTAGTTCAATAAATCACTCTACAGATGAGAACAGTGACGTTCACATGTGTTAAATTAATTATCCAATGCCCTGCCATTAATAGGAGAGGTGGGGCTAAGACTCAGTTTTCTGGACTCTCTGCCAAGTGCTCTTTCCACCATGTCATCTTGTCCCTCCCATATTCCAAATTCTTTACTTGAATTTTCTTACGAAGTCAGGCACAGCACATCCAATTTGGCTCCCATTGTCTTATTTTTTATTGGAAATTTAAATTTGGACTTGCATTGCTGCTTTTCCATTCAATGGTGATAAAAACTAGAAATATCATCAGGGGCAGGGGGAAGGAAATAAAATAAGCATCTGGAAAGAATCTTCTATAGTGAAGATGTCATTGTTTGCCCATAAATGCTAGACAAAGAATCTGGCTTTTCAAAAGCAAGTGCATGAAAGCATCTATGTCTAACGCAACTTGGATTTTAGTTAAAAATTAAAATGCACAGAAATTGGTAGATTTCCAAAGATGAGGGGGTCAAATATAGGATAAATGACTATCTGAATTGAGTGAAATTGTAATAAAGGTAGTTAGACATTCATTCATTCATCCATCCATCCATTCATCCATCCATCCATCCATCCATCCACTCTAGGCTTCTTGATGAAATGAAGTTGAACTTTACAAATTACTAAGATATATCTACTAATCAAAGAGTACTTAATAAGAGGCAAAAGAATCTGATCCACAAAATTACAAAATCTGAGTTTGAAGTCTGCCCTCATAAGACTTGGTAAATGCTCTAAGACATCATCTTTACTACATCATCTGCATCAACACACAAAGGTACTTCATTTCCTACTTCAAAATTAAAAAGATCTTGCTTTTGACCCTCCTTTTTTTTCTTTACAGAAAAGTACCTTTGAAAGACTTGTTTGTACACAGTGTTTCCAACCTCTTTGTGCCAATTCTTTCTGGAACCCACAATGCTCAGTCTTTCCCCTGCCCTCCACAACATGGCTTTCACAACATGAGTTGTCATCAACAACTCATGTTCCTCATCTTTCTTGATACTTGGCAGCATTTGGTATAATTCATCAAGCTCCTTCTTGAGATATACTCTTCCTTTGACTTCTAAGACATCATACTTTTCTGGCTTTTCTTTCCCTTACTGACCATGATTTCTCTTTTGCTGGTTTCTGGCCTGTTAACAGTTGAGTCCTTAGGTGTTTGGACTTCTCCCCTATCACTCTCCTTGAGACCTTGTATTAGTCAGCTTTCTGTAACTATGACAAAACACTTGAAATACTTGAGTTATAAAGTGAAAAAGTTTATTTTTGTTCCCAGTTTTGGAGGGTTCAGCCATGTAGCTTGGGACCTGGGGTGAGGCAGCACATCATGGCAGGAGTGTGCCAGTAGAGCAAAATCACTCACTTTACAGCCAGGAAGCAAAAGAGAAAGAGGAAGGGGCCTGGGTCCTCCAGTGCTCTTTGAGACTATGTCCCCACTGGCCTAAGGAGCTCCCATTAGGCCCCACCTCTCAAAGATTTCACCACCTTCCAGTACCGTGCCACCCTGGGGGCCACGCATTTAACACATGGGCCTGCAGAATTCCATGTCAGCTGGCTACTCCACAGCTGCACTCCATTCCTGCTAATGGCAACTCCATTCTTTCAAAACTTAAATCACATCTTGTGCATGCCTGTTCTTAAGAGTTTCCAGTGTGTTCCCACATCATTTGGGACCTGTGACCCATCCCTGTTTTGCTGTTGTCTCTGATGCTCTCTACTCTGGTTCACTCTGCTCCAGACACATCGATCTCCTTGCTCCTGGGACCTTTGTTATCTGCTTTTCCCAATTTCTGGATGGTTCTGCTCCCAATGTCCATATGACTCCCTCTTTCACTTCCTGCAGTTACCACCTTCTCACTGAGGCCTTCCCTGCCACCCTGCCTCCCCATACCAACAGTCCTGTCTCCATTCTCTGCCTTGTTTTTGGCTTGGTGACTTCCCAGAAGCACACTACATATTTTGCTTATTTATTTCTATCCCTGTAACACTCTTCTGCTAGAAACTCTTGTTTGTTCACTGTTGCACACCCAACATCTTGAGCTGTGGCTGGCACAAAGTAGGCTCTCAGAAAATTTTAGCTCAAAGAATAAAGGTAATGAGTGGTAATAAGAAGAACTACATCTTAGGTAGAAAGGTAGGAAGAAAGCAAATGAGATCAGTACTTTGTACATGTTAATGAACAATAAATGTTAGCTTTTCACATTCATACCCTATACCCATGTGTATCTGTTGGAAATAATTTTTAATCAGGAACTGTGAGAAGGGAAGAAGTTTTTCTATTTGAGAGGGATGGTGTAGAAGTATGTGATCTTGCACATCAGCCTCAGGCAAGGTAAGGACAGTTGGTAGAAGCACCTGCATTTGGTCCCAGGTAACCAACTAGTGGCCTGGCCTGGGGGGTGAGGAGAAGAGAAGTGGTGGGAGCAGCTGGGACTTGTGTGAGTAGGTCTGTTGGGTCTGCACACAATCTCCTGGATGGCTCAGGGTAAGATTTCACAGCTGCAGATTGCTACATCTGATGTCCACCTTGAGCATGCCCAGCAGCATGCAGCTTCCTAGGCCAGAGGCAGGGCTTGCAGGATCTGTCTATCCCTAGGACTGAATGTGCACACACTAATGCAACAACCACTCCAAGTCGGGGAAAGGGATTGCTGCACATGTTCACATCCTCTTTAATAGGATGCTTTGCCTCTGAAGTGCAGGTCCTTATGGAGGTAACAACCCCAGGTCTCCATTAGGCTCATGCTCAGCAGGGTACAATGTTTTTTTCAAGCAAACATTATTTCACCTACCTTCATGAAATGTAATTTTTGGAAAGACCATCTAATTCTTGAAGCTATGAAAAACACACAATTCTCAAAAACCTTTGTATCCAGAGAGCTATTTGATTAGCTGGTATAGACAAAGTTGATGAATAAAATTCCTTTGTAAATGATATTACCTTTGGATTTTATAACACAAAGTTGATTTCTATGGATTTTCCCTAGACTTCACTAAGCAACTTCCTATTCTTCTATTAAATAGTCCTGAGAACAGAAGCAAAGAGGTTGTGTGACCACTCCTTCTAATGGCATGGGAAGATGCAGAGGGAGGTACCGTGCCCTGCACCTATGTGATGATGTCACATAGCCTTCCAAACCTCTCTCAGTCTCAGACGGGGCTCAGTGATCTCTGTACCACGTGCCTCATCATCACTCCACAACTGGAAATTGGTTTCCCACATGGAGTTTGAACTTCGTTACTCCAGTGCAGATGTAGCCAAGGACCTCTGATCTCATCTAGTTTAGCTGGAGACCTTGCAGTCTATTTGCTGGGGTGCAGGTTATTCATGGGTATAGTTATGCACAGATATGCATTATATATAAATATGTGCATATGCTATATGTGCATGTATTATGAAAGAACAAACAAATAGAAGATTATAGATCCTGACAGAAAGGAAAGGAGAGAGGAAAGGCATAAGAAGGGAGTAGGAAGGAATTAGCATTTGTTAAGTCCTAAGACTTAACACCCAGGAAAGAAGGTAGCATGGTGGGGGCAAGACAGGTCTATGCAGTCATCTAGATGTTAAAGAATGAACTTGTAAAAGTCTCCTCCTTAAAGGCGAGTGCTGTGAAATGGCTCTGGCAGTCCATCAGGGAGCACTTGTCAAGGCATTCAGAGAGAGAACAGAGGGCTGTAGGGCACTGACTTGGGCTTTGTCTCCCCTAGGTGCTGGGCTGCTCTCTTGCCATGAGATGAGTTGTCTTTGAAGTTCTGCTGAACAGTCTCGATAGCATGACTTAAAAGTGCAAGTCCCTAAACAGGGATCAGCTTCCCAGCATACAAATGTTCAGAGAATGAGACGAGTCGGGAAAAACTAAGCCTTTAGGCCCTAGAGGATACTAGCAGTCTTCATAATGCAACGGGTCCTAGAAGACTAGGCAGTGGAGGTTTTTTGAATTTGGTATCAGGGGTTTTATTTGATTGCTCTGAAGTATCTGAGGTGATGGGCAGAGAGGAGGAGTGGCCAAGTAGAGTCCTTTAGCAGGTATAGGCAGAATCAGGACCGATGGGCTTGGGACATGGCAGATAGGGATGAGAAGAACCATTGTGGAGAGCTTTAAAGCAAGGCCTCGGGAACTCCTGTTTAGGGATTTCTGACCAATGGCAAGTTTTTCTTGGACGTCCCTTTGCTTTCTCCACTCCTTCTGCCCAAGTATAACATCTCAAATCTCAGTATCATCAGGTATATCAGAGCAGTTTCTCTGTCTTCATTTGCATTTGAGGAATCATTCAATCCAGTTCTCCTTCATTCCTTATGCATTAGTCAGACACTCATTTCTGTAACCATAATATGTGACCAGAACAACTTAGAGGAGGATAAGTTTAGAGGACTCACAGTTTCAGAAGTCTCAGTCCATAGATGGCAGACTCCATTGCTCTGGACCCAAAGTGAGTCAGGACATCATGGTGGAAGGGCATGGTGGGGACGCACTGCTCCATTCACAGCAACCAGGAAGCAAAGAGAGAAGGGGACCACAGACAAGATGCACCCTTCCAGGACACACTTCCAGTGACTCAACTCCTCCAGTTATGCCCCACATATCTATAGTTACCACCCAGTCAGTCCATTCAAGCTAGGTCAGACTGATTAGGTCACAGCTCTCACAATCCAATAATTTCCCCTCCAAACAGTCCTGCATTTACACGGGGGCTTTAGGGGGACCTAAAATCCACACCATAGCATGCTATATCCATACTCCATGCCATGTAGCTTTTTAGTGTCCTTCCAGTGTGGACTGAGAATCTGCTTGGCCTCTTGACTTTGGACTCAGCCATATGATTTTCTTTGGCCAATAGGATGTTTAAGAGATGTCATGTAGGCAAATGATTGAAATTAACTCTTTCAACACTGGAGCATTCTTCTGTCAGAAGAAGAATGACAGGTACATAACAAAGGTGCCTTAGTCAAGCTGACCTTAGGATAGAGCCTTTGACAAACCCACAGACATACAAATAAGTTTAGTTGATAGAAGCAGGACCACTAAGTCCTACCCTGGTCAAAATGTCTGAGTCTTATGGATGATCGATCAATAAATGTTCAATGTTGGATGCCACTGATGTTGTTTGTTACACAGCAAATGCTAACTGATACAAGTGCCTTTGATTCATGGTCCTCATATTTTCCAGAGTGATATGTCTAGAATGGAACTCCAGGCATCCTAAAATTATTCATGGTTTGGGTTGAATTGTGGTCCCCCCAAATTAATCTGTTGAAATATAAACACTCAGAACCTCAGGATGTGACCTTATTTGGAAGAAAGGTAATTACAAGTGCAATTCATTCAGATGAAGTCATATTGGAGTAGGGAGGGCCCCTAACCCAACATGACTGGTATACTTATAAAAAGGGGGAATTTGGAGTTAGACATTTAGGGAGAATACCATGTAAATAAGACAGTCAAAGTTAGAAATGATGTGTTTATAACCCAAGGAACATCAAGGGTGGCCAGAAAACCACCAGAAGCTAAGGCGGAGACATAGTGCAGATATTCCCTCACACCCTTAGAAGGAACGAATCCTGCCAACACCTTCATTTTAGTCTTTTGGATTCCAGAGTGTGATACATTACAAATTCCTGCTATTTAAGCTACTCCCCATTATCCGTAGGATAAAGTCTAAGTTTCATCCCAAAGTATGTAAGTCCTTTCATAAGCTGGCCTGTGGCTCTATCCTCTCTGAATCCCCCTGACTTCAGCCTCCTCACCCCAGACACCAGCCACACTGAATTATTCTCAGAGCTTCAGTCAATTGCTTAAGAGACTTTGTCCCTGCTGATCCCTTAGCCTCTTCTTGCTACCTTTAACCCCCGCTGGACCCTAAACCTTTATCTCAGTAATTTTATTTGCATTTCTTGCTCCAGGTTGCGCATTATCTCTGGCAACTTTCTCCTGATTTTCCAGTCCTAACTATGGGAAGATATCCTGCTGAAGGCTCCCAAACACTCAGTACAATGTTTTCCAACACAGTACTTACACAGAATTCTTGTTCATTACACATCTTCGTCCCTATCAATAGATTTGAGAACTTCTCGAAGGCAGTCATATACTATCTTTGCACCCCTAGTACCTAGAAGAGTGCTTGGGACAAAGTGGCTGTGTAAATAATGTTTATGGAAGGAATCTATGTATGCTCATGTGCAAATATCCAAACAGATGTGTTCTCAGAATAAGGGAGATACATTCTGCTGGTGAGACAACGGGCAGTTGAATTTGCTTGGAAGCAAAAGCACTCAATTAAAGACCAAACACACTTCCATATTCTTCCTCTCCTTCTCTCTGTAACTACCCAATCTCGCATGCTTTATAATGCTTTTAGATGTAAGTGACTGTGAATTATTACTGGCACTAGGCCTTTCATCTTCAAGACTGACAGTCGATGTTCCACATCTCTCAGGAGGGAGAGACTATTATAACTATATTTTTTGCTTACCAAGAGAATTGTTAATGGTTATCCTGGAGGGAAAAAAGAAATCTATAAATATCCGGCCCATAATGAAGCCTTAAGCTTACTTTCTTCTTTACTAATGAAATTCGTTCCGAATGCACTGCCGGAAGTGCTACACAACCATGACACTGAAAGAGACAGGCCTGTAGAGTTTTTTCTTTTACCTGTTTAGTCCTCATTTTGGAATCTGATGACAGATTGTTGTAGGTATAGTGTGCCTGCGTGACGCCACAGAAGAGAACAGCGACTATCCCTGAAAGTCAAAAACAGACCAGTCAAAATTAATCTTCTTTCCTATCTAAGTCAGAAGGCAGGGCCCTCCCAGCTGGAAGACGGACTTGGTGCCAGCCGAGTTAAAACTCTTTATCAGATTATCATGATAATGAAACTGAGGTCCATCTTACTACCAGCTTTAAACATGAGCCGTGCAGACTTACACATAAAAGAAGACACTAAGAAGTACTCCTAACAAGATGGAAAGCAGTTTCCTCCTGGAGATAAAGGACTCCCTGGTCATGAGTTGGAAAGTTATCTTGGAAACACAGGAACAAAAGACAGTAGAGTCAACTCTGGCTTCTTGTAGCCCAGTGCTAATTACTTTGCTAAATTTTATATTAAATATTGGCATCTTTTCTCAGATATTTGCTTTCCACTGTGTACCTTGGGGAGCCTGAAAGGGGTCCTGTCATGCCATGATTTAGTATTAAAAGCCATGAGTCACAAGCCTAAGACGTCAACAAGGGTTGTGTTGCTCCCGCCAATGCTCCCACTTGCCAAGCAAGAGAGAGAAGTCCTTGTATGCTCCTTTCCCTCATTGGCAAAGCTGGGTGCTGTCTTTCCGTAGCTGAGTAATCTCATGAACACACACACCCAGGTCCCACACTCCTTGAAAGTAAGCCAGTCATTCTTATGTGCTTCCCATCAGAGTGGCCATCAACTGCTCCTGGCTGGCTGCAGGGTTCATTTCTTACATCACATTCTGCTCAGTTTTTCATACTCTACGAAGACACATGTGCACTGGATAGTTCTTGGGTACAGAGGGATGACAATGACAAGACAAACATGTGATTTGTCTCTGGACTCATTATTCTCTCTGTTTTTGCCCCTGGGTGGGGCAGTGGTGGGGGCCACTTTCCATTTTGTAAGAAAGATTAGATTAATTATGAGAAATTGGGCCTAGAAGAGGGCTTTGGAAACAAGTATTCCTCCACTCAGACCAAGGGGATTGAATTGAATTTTAAGCAGCAGAATCTTTCCATCTAAAAACACTCATAAATTAAATGCTGATGATTCTTAAGAGTACAGAGATATGTGAAGTGAATACTGACATTTCAAATGAATCCGCGATAAAGAATTTTCAAGAACTGAGCTTGTCTTTTTTCTATGTAAACTGTATGCGTTTATTTCCATGTTGGTTATTTTTCAAGTCAGCACTGCATAAAATATTGCTAAGACATATTTACATAATACAAACACATAGACATTTACATTACTTATTTCCTCCTAATATCATGCTTCCAAAGTTTAGACCAAAGAATAAAAACAAGTACGAAATATATGTTCAGTAAACATTTCTAGAGATTTTTTGGGTAACTTTTCAGTTTCTTAGCATCTCTTCATAAATTCTAAGGAAAAAAACTCTTATAAAATATTATATTTCCCTCTTCACATTCTTAATACAATTTCCTTCAGAATTTGTATTAAAAAATACAGGGGAAATTTTGGGGGTACTGAAGCACTTTAAATATTTCAAGGGACTAGGAGGATTACCATGCACCTTGTTTTGATTGCAAAGGTTTCTCCTTGTTTTAAAATGTAATTGATCTATCTCTGTCAAGCATGTTCGAAGTCTTCTAGATGAGGGTTGCTGACCTTCTCACCGCTGTGGAACTGTTTTGACTACATATTGATCTGTGAAGAGGTAGAGAATACAAGGCAGGCTTGCTGGGTAGTGAATAAGTTTGTTCTGAGATCTGAGAATAGGAATGGGATAAGCCAATCCCCCAAACCAGAGGAGAATGTTCTCTCTGATATGTGGATGCTGATCCACAATAGGAGATGGTGGGGCAGTGGAGGTTCACCAGATTGGACTGGGGTAGTGGGGGGAATGGGGGAAAGACGTGGAATGAATTGGACATGACTTTCCCATGTTCATACATGAACACACGACCAGTGTAACTCCACATCATGTACCACCACAAGAATGTGAAGTTACATCCCATATATATAAAATATGTCAAAATACATTCTACCATCATGTATAACTAAAAAGAGCAAATAAAAAATTTTTTAAAAAAGTAAAGAATGGGTCACCAGAGTTGCAAAGGGTAGAGGAGGGCTGAACAGCTACTGGGAGCTGACCAGGGGTGAGCTGCATTTACATCTTTTGTTGTTTTTTGATGTACATGACAGTAGGGTGTATTTGACATATTATACATACATGGGCTGCAACCCTTTCCAGTTAGGATTCCATTTTTGTGGTTGAACATGATGGGGAGTCACACTGGTGGTGTGTCCAAATAAGAATATAGGAAAGTCAAGTCCGATTCATTCCACTGTCTCTCTCATTTCCATCCCCCTCTCTCCCCTTCATCCCCCTTTCTCTAATCCAATGAACTTCCGTTCTTCCCTCCCTTGTTATGTATCAGCATCCACATATCAGAAAGAACATTTGGCCTTTGGGTTTGGGGATTGCTTATTTCACTTAGCACGATATTCTCCAGTTCCATCCATTTACTGGCCAACGCCATAATTTCATCTTTGTAATATTTGCAAGACTTTATTATCTCACAACAGGCTCACCATGATTGACCAGCCCGTCCCACAACCTTTAGCACTATCATTCTTCCTGCTGCTTAGGCCAAGACTGCGAGACCACCCTTTACTTCTCCTCTTGCTGTGCATCAGCAATTTTGTTGAACTATCCTCTGAACTTCACTCTGAACTCAGCCACCTCTCAGCACCTTGAACCCTTAGTGTCCTTTTCCAAGTCATCATCATTTTTGGCCAGGATTAGAGCAATAGCTTCCTAACTGGACTCCTGCCTCCCAGTCCATTCTTCATCTGGAAATAGTGATTCTTCAAATTCAATCATGAAATTCTTCAAATTCAGATCATGTCAGTCCTCTGCTCAGATCTTTGTCATGTTTCCCAGGATCGGGTCCTGCCCCCTTCTCCCCTCTCCTCATTTCCCGGGCCCATCTCTTGCCACGATCTTGGTTTGGCACTCTCTTCACCAAGCTTGGTTCCACCACAGAGCCCTGGCCCTTGCAGGGCCCAGGAGTGGAAGGCTCTCCTCCACGGCGACCCTCCTCCTTCAGATACCTGCTCAGAAGTTGCATTATCAGACAAGCTTCTCTCTTCACTGTGTACAAACGACACCCTCATCTTTCCCTAGTCACCCATTCTGCTGTTTCCCCATACTATTTATCACCACCGAACATTTTCTCTATTTCTATGTTTACTGTTTTGCCTTCCTGCTCTGAAATGCAGAGCTCATGAAGGACAGAGGGACTCACTGGTCCCCAATCCTGAGAGCAGCACCGGGCGAGAGGTAGGCACTCCAGAGTGCTTGTTGGACAGACAAATGAACATTCCCTCCCCTATTGAACGAGCAAGACACCGAGGTGATTTACTCAAGGTCATCTAGAAAGTGGCCAAGCGGAGTCAACGTTCCACAGACTCTCTGTGCTTTCCTGCCTATATCAGACCATCTGTGAATTTTTAAAGGCAATCCAGAGCCATCTGAAAAACATCATTTCAGGTTTCCCAGGGACAGAGTCAAAGGTCAGATGATGAAGATGACATGTCCTAGCTGACCGACTTGTCATTGGAGGAGGTTTTCCCCAGTTGCTACGCTCGTTCTCCTTTCCTTGCTTCCAGAAGAACAGTACCGGGCAACGTCCTGGCTGAGTATTTCTGGAGTTCAGGTACATGGATACGTCATGCAAACAGCAAACCACTGGGAGGAAGCTACATGTGACCAGAGGCCTGGTGTCCCAGCAAAAACAAACCACCAAATTGGTCTGAGCCTTAGGATTAGCAAATGTAATCATAATTCTCTAGCTTGGTGGTTAATTAAATCACATAATTTGTAAATCACACAAACTGTAATTAGCATGACTCTTACAAGCCCAAATGCTTTCTGGAAATGTCTCATCTAAATACCTCTATGGCAGGAGTCCCTTCTTATCTATAGTTTTACTTTCTGTGGTTTCAGTTACTCACAATCAACTGTGGCCTGGAAATATTAAATGGAAAATTCTAGAAATAATAACCCACAAGTGTTCAATCATTTTTAGTCTAATATAGTGTTTTAATCCTTCTGCTTTATTGCTATTGTTAACATCTTACTGTTCCTAATTTATGAATTGAACTTTATCACAAGAAAAGAAGTCTACACACAGGCTGTGGCACTATTTGTGGTTTCAGGAATAGCCTGGGGGTCTTAAAACAAACCCTCTATGGACAGGGAGGACTACTGCATCTATAACACTCTCTGCCACAGAAACAAATGGAAAGGTGACAGTTTTCTGTCTTTGGAATGTTCTTTTTGGGGGGCAGGTACCAGGAATTGAACCCAGGGTTCCTTAACCACTAAGCCACATCCCCAACCCTCTTCATTTTTTATTTCAAGACAGGGTCTGGATAAGTTGCTTAGGGCCTGGCTAAGTTGCTGTGGCTGGCCTCAAACTTGTGATGATTCTCCTGCCTCAGCCTCCAGAGGCATTGGGATTACAGGCGTGCACCATTGTGCCTGTCTAGAATGTCCATTCCTATCCTCCTTCTGCTCTTACACACCCATGCTGCTACCTACCAATGCTACTGTTACCTGGGGGCCTGGATGGCTCTCTTAAATGCCCTGGATCTCAGACAGTCCTGTGGAAGAAAGGGAAGGATGGGGCCAGGTGCTCTCTGTGCCAGGCATCTAGCCAATGACTGAGCTCCCAACTCACCCTTCTTTCCTGGCTCTGATCCTGGCACTGGGACTCTACAAACCACGTTCTTCTGGGCCAGTGCAGTTGGGCTCTGCCACTGTGTAGCCCTGGAGGGAGACCAGCACCCTGGAGCAGAGGACTCGTTCTTTCCTGTGTGCCTGCTCTTCTGGTTGGCTGCAGCTTGGCCCTGGGTCTTCACCGCAGTTCCCACAGTCAGATCCACCTCTTGTTCTGCTTCTGTTTTTGTTTTTCCTGAACTGCTAGTCCAGCCTCACGGCACCCCTCAGAGAAAGCAGCCGCTGCCAGGCAGTGTCCTCTGAGGTCTGGATCCCAGCCCAGCAGTTCCCTTTCAGGAGCTCCTGGACTGGCTTTCTTTGGCCCTCTAGTCCTGGGGTTTGGATTTGCTTTACTGAACCCCCTTTGGAAGCTCAACTGTGGCCCAATAATATGTATCAGGCAAGAGAGACTTCAGAACTCCACCAGAGCCTCCGCAATGTCAGTGGACATCCAAATCACCACTCCACCAGGATCTCCTTTTAAAGAATCTGCTAAGGAGTCTGCTTCAGGAGACGGGGCAGATGTTCCTGCTTCTGGCCCCTGGGCTGAACTTCCAGAGACAGATCTCTGACCGAGCATAGTAATAGGTCTCAACTGACCCTTGCAATGGCTTGGACTTGACCTTGCAGAGTCCTGAAAAGAGACTTTCAACTTATTCTTCTTGTCTCCTTAGCATTTGGGGACAATTAGAGATCAGCTCCAAAAAAGTGACCCAGTATTTGTTATCCCTTTTTGGCAAATAAGTGTGTTTTGATAATATTAAAAAAATGTTTTAAAGATATAGCCTTGTTTTTATTCTGTATTCTTCTTTCCCTGGCTTTCCAGAATTGACATCGTTCTGTGAAGTAATTTTAGTTTCAGAGAACAATTATCATCCAGGACATTTGAGAGGCTTATTTTTTCCCTTTTAAATTATATTATCTTTTTATTCTTTATTTTCAAATTATTTCCTTTTACTCTGAGCAATATTAGAATGAAAAGGAAATTACATGGAATACATTAATTGTATTAATTGCATTCCATGTAAGTAAAAATTTCTTGAACAAGAAGTTTTCCCTTTCCAAAAAATTTTTTTAAAGCAAAGAAATCACTCCTATGATCATGAGGTTATAAAATTGTTATATCTTTTGACCAAAGTGTTATAAGATTAGAAATTCATAAAAAAACTAGCTAAATAAATGTATCCATTGGGTATTTTGAAATGAATTATTCTTAATAAAGTCAGAGTTGAAAAGGAAATCAAATTAGAAATTTTATTTCACTTGAAAATGAAAAACAATAAACATATTACATTCCCTGTCAAGACCAACGGGCTAAAAACCAAGTGACTATTCAGAGGAAAATGTACAGCTTTACCTGAATTTTATTAGAAAAAAGTTTGATAGTAAATGAACTATTTACCTCAAGAAGTTAGACAACAGACATAAAAATGAACCTGAAACAAATAGAATAAAAGCATAATAGAAATGAAAATTTAAATTTAACCCCTGTCTCTCACCCTGTGCAAAACTCAAAGTGGATCAAAGACCAAGAAATCAGACCAGAAACCCTGCACATACTAGCAGTCCATGTAGGCCCAACACTCCAACATGTCAGCCCAGGAACTGAGCTCCCTAACAAGACTCCTAAAGTGCAAGAAGTGAAATCAAGAATCAATAAACAGGATGGCATTGGACTGAAAAGCTTCTTCACAGCAAAGGAAACAAGAGCACGAAGAGAGAGCCCGCAGAATGGGAGACTCTTTACCACCTGAACCTCGGATACAGTGTTAATATCCAGGATATACACAAACTCAAAAAAGTTAACTCCAAAAACAAACAAACAAATAAACAAAAAACCCAATCAGTACCACAGACACACACTTCTCAGAAGAAGAAAGATGAATGGTCAACAGATAAATGAAAAAAATGTTCAGCATCTCTAGCAATTAGAGAAATGCAAATTAAAACTACACTGACAGTTCATCTCACTCCAGTCAGAATGGCAATTATTAAGGATAAAGTAACAATAAATGTTGGTGAAGATGTGGGGGGAAAGGTACACTCATACATTGCTGGTGGGACTGCAGATGGGTGCAACCACTCTGGAAAGCAGTAAGGAGATTCCTCAGAAAACTTGGAATGGAACCACCATTTGATTTCCTTTTCAACTCTGACTTTATTAAGAATAGTTCATTTCAAAATACCCAATGGAGCTATTCTACTCCTTGGTTTATACCAAAAGGACTTAAAATCAGCATACTACAGTGATGCAGCTGCATCAATGTTTATAGCAACTCAATATATAATAGCGAAGCTATGGAACCAAACTAAGTGCCTTTCAACAGATGAATAGATAGAGAAAATGTGATATATACACAATGGAATATTACTCAGGCAAAAAGAAGAATGACTTTATGACATTTGCAGGTAAATGGATGGATCTGGAGACTGTCATGCTAAGTAAAATAAGCCAATCCCAAAAAGCCAAAGGCTGAATGCTTCTGCTGATATGTGGAAGCTAATCAGGGAGAAGAGGGGAAGAACATATATTCAATAGATTAGACAAGGGTGAATTAAGGGAAGGGAGGGGGGATAGGAATAGGAAAGACAGTGTAATGAATCTGAAATAATTTTCCGATGTACTTACATGAATGCACCATAGTAGATACCACCATTGAGTACATCCATAAGAATGGGGTATGAATTAGAATAAGATATATTCCACGCTTGTATAATTATATCAAAATGAATTCACTGTCATGTATAACTATAAAGAACCAATAAAAGTAAAATCATACACACACACACACGCGAGAGAGAGAGAGAGAGAGAGAGAGAGAGAGAGAGAACATGCAAAGATATAGACTAAGTAAAATTAAGAGTTATAAAATATCAGCCTTCCAGGGCTCTCAGCCTCCATCCTCGCCAGCTCATTGTCTGGCGTGGATGCTGACGTGGGCCAGTGGCTTCACCTTGGTGAAGACTCAGTTTTCTCATTTGGAGAGCATCCACCTGCCTCACGGGTCTGTTCTGAGTGTAAAACATGAATTATGAATATTAAATAAGTAAGTAAATATAAGCCTTCACCCTAGTTATCAGAAGTAGATGAAAGAAGTCTGACCAGAAAGAATAACTTGGAGAGGCTCATTTTGGGGATAGACAACAGTCTCTGGTCCGCAGGTGCCTGGGGGAGAAGTTTCCTGCATTCGATGCCCTTAGGAGTCATGTTGCTTTCTCTTCCTTTCCAGTTCAACATCAAAGACAGCAGGTGGAAACATGCTCCTTGCTCCTAGTGATCCAAACTTGAACAACTCTCTGTAGCACTAGGTGTGGGACCACAGGGTCATGAGTTAGCCTGGCCACCTGCAAGGGACCCAGTTGCTACTCATCCATTGAGGTCTCCACGAGCCAAGCATCAGTCACGCACGTGGGGACACAAGCCTGAGTAAACCTGGCCCTGCTGCAAGCAGGCTCAGTCTTTTGACAGAGGCAACACATCACAGGAAGACGTCTAAGATGCTTTAGACTGTCCTGGTCACAGACACACACACACACACACACACACACACACACACACACGCAGGAATCCTGAGAGGGAGTTTCTTCTTTTTGGTCTGGGAAGGTGCAGGAGGGATAGGGAAAGTTTTCCTGAAGGACACAGAGGCATTTGAGTCTTGAAAGATGAGAAAAAAGTGGGGGTGCAGGTTCAGGAAGAGTGACCCCAACACGAGAAAGGGAGAGAGGTAGGGGACAGAGGTGTGTGCCCGGGAAATATGTTCTACCAGCACGCTTTGGATTTGAATCCATTATAGATGGGAAATAAATACATATTGAATCAATCATCTGTAACCTTTCTAAATACAAAACTCTGGAGAAACAGTGAATAACTCTGTGGTTAATTGTCAAACATTATTATAAGTACTAAAGTATCTTGCATGTTTTATTAGTCTGAGTATTCATAAAAAATAGACACATGAAAAATCTACTCTGTTCTCTACTGGCAAAACATTTCTTCATGTTCTTTCTCAACAAAAATAAGACATGATTATTCTGTTTCTGTCTTTGCTGGATAAACAAGCACCATTAAATGCAAATGGTACATGAATAAGATCTTGGATTGAAGTTGTATTTTTGGATTCCTATGGCAGTAATGGACGGAATCAAGTACCTACATTTGTGTTCACATGGAGCAGAACATGCTAAAACAATCTGGAGCCAAAATGAATAAGAGATTCTGAAAGAAATCAGAGAAAATAGGAGTATCTGACTCCTGTTTGCACACAGACTGCCTTTCAGTGTCTGTCCAGTGAGGATTAGTGATGGACAAGATCCCCAAAGGGTTGGCTGCAGGGACTCGCTTATGGAATTTTGAACAAGAACTGGAACCAACACTTTTTGACACTAGCTAAAAGAACTGTTTTGAGAGACCACAAAGAAGCACAAAGATCGGTTTAAGTCAGTTGGCAAGCAAAGAAATTCAGGAACAGCATGAGGAGGTCCATAATTATTTGGGAAAAACAATGATCCTGTTGATAAGTCAATTATTTCCAGAGAGATCAATTTTCAGAGGACAGTGTGTTTTGATGAACAGAGTTCCATTGACACTGTTTTCCATCATTCCTACTTCTGGACTCTCTCAGAGAGTATATTGTGTTTATCTATTTACTTGCTTATACGATCAAGGTTCAAGAAAATATGAGAACTTCAAAATTTTAATCAGCATTTTTACAGATTCTAAATTCATGTAATTATGCTTGTGGTTAACAAATAAAAATAAATATACAAGCACATAGTGCAGGATAAACACACACACACACACACATATATATATACATACATATATATTTCATATATATATATACATACATATATATATATATATATATATTTTTTTTTTTTTTTTTTACCAGTTAGTGGTAAGAAACTCTGGCAAACACTATGGTAGGCAATTTTGAAGCACCTTCCAGTTTTAAATGTCTGTGGTGTGAGTGGTTTCATTTTTACATTGCTTCAAGAATTGCATGAACCCCACAGATTCACATTGGCTTTCTGTCATCTTGCCTACCTGTGTCTCCCTCTTCACCAGTTCTCCTCGAGGATTGTTCCACTAACTTCCTTTTTCCATTATCCCCAACCCATAATAGTGCCCAGGAGACATCAAGTGATGAGCTGCAGACTGGTCGATGGAATTAATTTCTATTACAAGAAATGTTATTTGTTTTAAAAAGAGAACAGGGGGAGATTTGATTTTGATCCTCACATTCAAATAGGTGTCCATATGGATTGATTAGTGACAGGGTCATTTTCTTCTTACATGCAAATGCTCTATTCCAGGCTACTGTCACCTGCCATCTTTGCTACTGATAACACCCCCAATGGTTCTTTTCTCATTAAAAGTTGATGAAGACTTCAGATATGAAGCAGAAAAATAAACGTCTGTCACCTGGAGCATGATTTTCTTTGACATTAAATGCAGACTTGAGGGGTTTCTAAGACTGGAGAATATTGCATTTTTGGACAGGAAATATTGATTATATCATCAGAACACAGAAAGAGAGTAAGGAGGGAAAAAATGTGTCTTGCTCTCAGATGGTACTCGGAGGGGTTTTAAGGTTGATGGGTTATTTTTCCACACCACACTTTTATTTATTCTTGATCTAGTAAAAAGAGACATTTCTGACAGGTTGCCTACTACCACTGAAAGTGAACCTGGAACTGAGAAGTCAAAGATTTAACGAAACGGGTTACTCCTTCAGGGAATATGAAAGAATCCAAGTTTCCAAAGAGGACAATTACTGTCCAGTGGGCCGTGGTGGGCAGCTCCGCAGTTGGCAGATTTGACATGAGTCTGCGGAGTATAAGATCATCAATACAGAAAACAATAGGGAACTAGGCTCTTATTTCTGGTTTCTCCAGTGCAGAGCATACACACACATTTAATTGTTAATTTCCTATCTGTGCAGCAAGGTTGATCAATTTCCATCTAATAATGACAACAACAAATTCCCTAGGTAAATTCTTCCTAGGGTAGTAGCGAGTACTCACACAAATTAACTCGAAGTCTGGAGAAGAAGGAAAACCCTTTATGCTTAGATCCCTGGCATTTCACCTCCAGTTTTGGTATCCATCAGGATTCACCTCCTTGCCTTTCCATTTCTTTGGAATCAACTAACACATCTGTACCAATGTTGCCTCATCTGCCTAAATCAGCAATGTCATCCCAGATGTGCAGGTCCAAATGCCAGGTGCCCCAAACCCAAACTACTTATTGCTGTGTCTCCCTTTCTTTTGCACCTATTCATTCACTTGCATTCCTCGTTTTGGTGAAGGAATCATTGATCCGATTGATACGGGAATCTGGGAATTATTTCTGACTTCCTTTTCTCCTTCACTTATATGTTGGTCATTTGCGTCGTCTTTTGATAAAATTCTATGTGCTCAGGCATGGGTCCTTGAGAAAGAATGAATTTCCTCTTTGTTCGTATGCCTCCTGGCAACTGGAGGAGAAGTGAAATCAAGACTGAACACATTTACAGGGGTGAGAGCAGGGGTAAATTTGTCCACTACTTTCATTACACGTGCAGGTTGTTTGCAGATTGAAATGAAGAGCAATTTAGTTCAAGAAAGAGCAGGTGTGAGTTGCGAGGCTGTCGTAGGAGGAGCGGCACTCCACTCTGTGTTTGTTGAGATGACATCCCAGCATGTTCAGCCGTGGTTCCGTGTGCTGGTTAACTAATCCCCTTGAGAATTTTGGGTGCCTATCTCCACAGCTTGAATGCCTAATGTTTTAAGCCTCCAGGTTTATTTTTGTCTCTGCAAACTCTCACTGCCCCTCATTTGTTGGTGAGCTGTTGGCTAAGTTGCAATCACATGGTCCTTGCATTACCAGAGTGGGAGCAGTTTTAAGCTAAGAGAGGTTGGCTAATGATATGTACATAGAAACTGTTTTTGAAAAATGATTCGACCCAAGTCCTCTCCTAGAGATGTGTTTACTGAGCTCCAGAAATATTATGTCCATCCAGTCATTCGATGCATCAGGGAATGGCCAAATAGTACACGTCTGCCTCTGAGTTAAGAGCCTTCTTGAAGAGTTCCAAACAAATTTTTGCCAGTCTGAGAGTTGATGGAGGTGAGACATGAAGAACCAGCTTTCTTGCTACAGGTCAAGTGGAGTCACATGGAGTTCGGTCATGGTCATTTCATCTGGAAATCTTTCCTCCTTGTTTATTGTGAAAGAGAAAAACCTTCCCAAGTCCCCCTTCTCTTGACTGCTTATTCCACTAAAGCCTTCCCCGGACTGCTCTGACACACAGGTAAGCAGACCTGAGCTTCCAAGCGTCAGTTCTTCCTTCCTGTGACTGAGGACTGGGGCCCTGTGACTGCAGACCAAGGAGTGTATGCCTGGGGGAAGGGACTGAGCTGGTCTCACCATTTGTGTTGAGTTTCACATGTGTGTGTTACATGTTTACTTCAGACATCCTGTTTGACTCCCCAGGGAATGGACCAGTTTAACTTATTTTTACTTTTCTATATTTATAACATTTTTTCAGTCTTTTACTCTCTAGAATCACTGAACACCATTACTTAGTAATCAGGACTCTTTTTTTTTCCCTTCATATTTTTAAATGTTTATTTTCTTAGATGGAGGTCATTCTAAGCTCAGTAAATAGAGGGTTGTATTGTTTAACTTTTTGTATGAGAGAATAAACCATGCCAATGACCCCCTCCCCCTCTTTTGCCTCCATTGAACATAAAATAGACCCCAGGAAGCTAAAAATGGAAGCTGCCTTTATTCCGGCACTGCCTGGAAGCAGGGAAGTCATTAGACGTGGTGTCAGTGTTGCCATTAGAAATCATACTCTCCGAGTGTTTAATGACAGTCCCTGAAAGTCTGCTTCTGGATAAAAACCTGACCCCCAAAGTCTCAGCTGGGAAACAGATTATAAAAATGAATTTTGTACCAACCTGTCCAGCTGTGCTTTTTGGTTATCTTTATAACCTGAAAAGCAGCTTCTATGACAGGATTCAATTCTATTGGAGATTACGCTATACATAATACTGCTGAATTATTTTCAATATTCAATTTAAAATAATGACTCAGTAACCTAATGACGTTTAGAAAATAGACCTCTGGATATGAAAATCAGAAATCAGGGAAGCAGGTGTGCGGGGACCTGGTGGAGAGAGAAGCTCAGGGTCATGTATTTACTTAGAAGCCACATTCTGTGTGTGTACAGTGTCCTTCCATTAGAAAATAATAACATCCTTTTACTTTAGTAGTGAAGAAAATGAGATACCAATTAATAGAGTGGCTTATTCCAGTCCTTGGGCAAGTCAGAAGAGCCAGAAAGCAGAGAGACACCTCAGTGGCTAATTTTCTAAGTAGGGCAGACATATCCAGATGTATTCCTCCTTCCTGGGTTCCGCTGGCTGTGGACCCTGAAGTCCATTTCCACGAATACAATCTCATCCCTTAGAAAGACTTCTTGCTTGCATTTCATATTCTGCCCTGTCTTTCCAAATAAACGTTTTCTCAAACCTCACTTGTATATTTCCACGAGCAGAAAAATCAGACTTCTGAGTAATAGAAATGCCAACCCTCATTTGCATGTCTAAAAGCCACTTGTTTCCACAAAGCCAAGTTCTTCCATGTGACTATTGAACATTTGCAGGTGCAATTTCCAAGAGACCGAGATGAGGTGGCTGCAAATGTGGCCCTTGAAGTAAAAGATGATCAAAATAAATCAAATGATCATCATCAAATTAGTAGCAACTGGAAGTGAATGCAGGAGATATGGTAATGACATGTCCCCCCAGTGAAGTGCTCAGGACGAATCCGATAAGAAGCCGACACGGCAGGCATGATGGCGGCTTAAAGAAGCCAGAAGGAACTGTCTTTAGAGGCTTGATTCCTTTTGTTTGTTGCTAAGGGTGCACCTGGCAGAAGATGTCCCCAAGTATCCTAGCCTGGAGATGTGCTGCCTTTGAACCTCGCTTCCTTTCTGACGATCCCAAAGTTAGGCAGATTCTTTGGTTGAAATAGCTTCTGGATGATTCTATTCCTCATACCATTTAAGTTTCTTTGTAAGCAATAAAAATGGCTGCCAGAACCAGAAAGGGGATAGTGGAAGGAAATGTGAGAGCTCTAGGTCCCAAGGACCTGGTGGCAGGAATCAACAGGGGGCTCGGTAGGGCTCAGCTGTCGGAAAGAACAGATGTGGACAGCTTCACATCCTCCCATCTCCCTGCTAGATTTCACATCCCGGGGTGAGTGCCTGACTGACTTAGCTTCAGACATCCTCGTTCTCTTAGCACAGGAGGGTGGGACATCTGGTTGAGGAGATGTCACCCAGAGGAGGAGGCTTGGTGGATGGTTCCCTAAGAGACATCAGGGTACTATTCCCAGGGAGAGTGAGATTGGTGCTAGGCAACCCAGGCTAACACCTGTCCACCACGTTCTCTATACTGTGTGCTTCTCCTCAGGACTACACGGCTTTATTTTTGACTTGATAGCAAGGAAAACAAAGTACAGATGAATGAAATTTACGATACATCATTTCCTTGATGTATGAATCTCCTCTGGAATATCCTGGCCAGGACATGTAAGGAGGTGCAGGAATGTCATCTACCCAGCACTTACTGCCATACAAATCACTTGTTAGTCTGCTCAGATCTGGGAAGTTTTCCCTTTAGTTGAGTTAAAATCATTCATTCCATTGCTCAGAATGTATTTTCTGAGTGCCCCGGAGGCTTCATTTGATGCTGTCAAGAATGCCACATGGAGCTGACAGCCCATGATAACTTCTGCCTGTTAATCCTAATCCAGCACATCAGCTTTAGGTCTGAATTTCAGGACTGCAGAGGGTCATCAAATAGGGCAGAGAAATCTAGATGCACATACACACTTGATAACCAGTTAGGAGCTACAATGGAGGAAGTTCCCATTCATTATAGCACCCCAAAATATAAGGTAGTTAAAAAGTTACTTAAGAAATTTGTAGGTCCACTGTGAAGACGACTATAAAAACTTACTGAGGATCATAAAATATGACTTAAATAAATGGATAGACATAACATTCCTGTGTGGGAAGACTCAATGTTATAAAAATGCCACTTCTCTTCAAATTAATCTAAAAATGTAATGGGCCCCCAGTCAGAAGCCCAAAGTTATCTTCTGTTTGGAACCCAGCAAAGCTATTTTCCAGTCCACCTGGAATAATAAATATGTGGGTGTAGCATAGGGGCTTTTAAAAATGGAGAAGAGGTGTGGGAGATTGATCTATTAGATAATTAAAATAAACCACAAAGTTGAAATAATTGAAATAGTATAGGCCTTTCAAATTTCTAGGAAAAGACTGATGGTTGATAGGATAAGTGGCTTGCTATCATGGGAAGAAATGAAACTCCTGTAGATCCCATGCCTCATATTAAAACAAATTCCAGTTGGATTCCAGTGTAAAAATAAAACTAGACAGCTATTGAAAGAAAGCATATATTGTCATTAGAGAAACACTAGGACTTTCTAAGGAGGAGATATAATTAGCCACATAAAACTTGAAAATGCCCATACTAACTTCTTTCCCTGATCCAAACAAATGAAATGTCACATAGTTTAAAAGGTACAAGTAGAAATTAGAAAATCTTTCTAGCCTATGAGACAGTCAAATGGTTAATTTTCTTAATAGGTAAAGAGCAAATAAAATCCAATGTGACAAACCAAGATCAGCATTTCAACAGGAGGAAAGGACAAAGGGGGTGGACAGGTAATTCACTGAAGAAGAATACTAACAAATACTGGCAGGTACTTAAAATTCCTTTCTTCAGCATAAATGTAATGTCATCCAGAGTGAAATGGAACTGGGTTAGCAGTTAGCAGTGGTTACCAAGGCTTAGGGTGGAGAAGGCATGGGTGAAGGGAACCTCTTCCACACTGTTGGTGGAGTAGACAGGGACAAGAAATTTCCAGAGGACAATTTTTGGACAAACCTCTCCAAAAATCTAAAATTCTTGTCTTCATATTAACCCAGAACTTTTATATTTATGCTATTATGTTAATAAAAATTAATATAGCTAGCTGTAAGGATTATCATTGTAATAATATTAAAAACTGTAAACAATCATGTAAAATAAATTACGGAAAGTTCAAATGATATAGTACTTAAAAAGAAATCATGAAAAACTTTCACTATAAATGGTTCAATGAAAAAAAATCAAGTTGGTTAATAATTATAGACCTATAATTACACATATATGTATGCATGTAATTATATTTCTGTATATATACAGAAAGTATATATATGTGTGTGGGTAAATATATATATATGTATATATATACACACTATATTTATACAGAAAGTTTGCTATTTTTATAAATAAGTGTGGACATTTTTGAGTGTGTATGTATATGTATATGTTAATATATGAACACATATATGTGCATATATATCTAAAGAGTGGACACATACATTAGTAAGTTATTGATAGAAAGTAGGAATATAAGTGATTCTAACTTTATGCCCTTTTATGAATCTATATTTTCTAAGTTTTGTACAATGAAGATATATTAACATAGGAGTCAGAAAAAATGAAAAAAAAATACACTTCAAAACAGACTTAAGGCAGCAGAAATCCTTTCTTTCACATGGAAGCGTATGTGAAAACCCAACTCATAGAACCTATAAAATGTGTGAAGCAAGGGTGGCAGGCCAGAGTCCCCCTCACTTGGTGGATGTCCTTGCAGACCCACTTTGGAAGGTCGGGTCTCAGGGGACGCTGCACCGTGGCACACTGTCACCCTCTCTAGGACCTGTGTGTTGTGCTGTTAGGGAGCCTGGTTCATGCAAACAAGGACCCACGACTGCTGCATAATGCAGTAATCACTCATAAACTAACAGCCCGCTCCATTTCAGTTCACTGCATTTAATGTTGTATATTCATTTATTAAGCATTAAAAGAAACTTTTCCAGTTTTTAGCTCTGCATCACATTAGTTTACTCATGGACTAGGATGAAAAGATTTTATCTCAGAGGATTATATTTGACTCCACCACCCCCAGGTTTCCTTGAAGGGCAATATGAGAAATGACCACAGGAAGAATGAATCTCCATCTTCTCTAAAATTATTTTTAATACATTTTTCCATTCTGGTGTTCAAAGTTCCTTACATAACGATGCATGGGATAAATTCTCCTAAAATTTTAGGACCATAAAAAAAGTTGACTGTTTTTATAAATAAGTGTGACTTCTTTTTATAATGCTGTTTTATTCCTATATAACTCATCCTGTTTCCCTTTTGACTTTGTCTTCCAGAAAGCTGAGAATCGTATTTATTGCCAAGTTATAGCAACAAACAGTTGCCCTATTTTGCAGAGAAACTATCCCAGAACACTTGTGTGTTTATCCTCAGGTCCCATGATATATATGGCTCATGTTATGAGTTGTCACAAATCCAATTTGGAAAGAGGGAAGGATTAAATAATAAATAATCACGTAAGTAATTTTGATTAAGCTGGCTTGGTCTTTGGCAATAGAATAAGCTCACACCTAGAGTTTGGTTTGTATCAAATGCCTGGGAGGCATATCACCTATATCTTCAGTACCACTGGGGAGTGAGTCTGTCCCTGGGTACAGCCATGGACTTTGGGTCTTCTTGCTATGGAGACCATGAGAATGGCTCCTTAGATAATCTGCATGGAGTCTAATAAGGATGTCAGATTGTAAAGGGTGGTAAAAGAGCAAAGTGCAGATAAACGACCCATTTACACAGTTTCCCAAGGACCATAACCTTTAAAGTAGTCAGTAGAACAAAATCTTGTGGAAATGGACCTGGAGATAGGTCATTTTCTCGTCAGAAATGCATGTAAGCCTCTTAGGTAATGATGCACATGTGTGAATGCACATGTTCCTTGAACTTCCACAGTAGACCAAAAGGCATTAGGTGAGTTAAACATACTTCTTCATCTTTCAGGAAGCTCAAATATTTATTCTCATTATTAACTTAGATCATTTTACAAATGGTGAAGTACTGAAGAGGGTGCGGTATGGAGGAAGGCCATCAAGTTTTGGAATGGCATTGGTATCAATGGTTTATCTATATTATTTCATTTAAAGGATGTGATTATTCTTTGTCTCTGTGGTTTTTTTTTTTTTCTGGGATGCATAATAACATGTCAACACACTAACAGCAGAATTTGTACTAAAATAATTTGGGTACAAGGGCCTAGTAGGGTAGAATCCAAGAAGGCAGTCTTGATCATGGTCTCATAAGAACTGGAAGGCAGCTTTTGGTACTTAGCACAGACACTATTGAAGACTGTGGGAGTAGCTTGGCTTGCGTGGCTCTGCGTTAAGTTGGGTCCCTCGATGAGAGGAGGCTGACACTAACACAATTAGCCACAGCATTCACAAGAGAGCTAAAACCAGCAGGAGCAAGTGCACCGGGCAGGCTCCTGGGACTCCAGCTATCTTCCCACTCTTGGAGGTCTGCCTAATATTCCACAGGTGGAGCGTCCATCAAAGTAGTGAGGCTTGGTACTCAAGAGACCAGGCTCTGGACTCAATTTCCTAGTTTTAAATCCTAGTTTACCATTCACCATTGGCTGAATAAACTGGGGATAGATAGTCTCTTGAGTTTTTCTGTGAATTAATGAAATAATCTGTTAAAGGCAGCCAGTCGGTGCCTCGCTCATGCTATATCCTGAATATATGTCTATTTTTATTGGTATTCGTTATTTAGACTTAAAGCATCACCTATTAAAATGCAAGTATCCAGCAATTCCCACCATATGACTGTCAGTGAAGATGCAGGAGGCAGCCAGGGATTCAGGATTGAAACCTGGGAGAAGCAGGAGATCCGGCTTTAGGAGAGAGATAGCTTTGACGTTTGCTTAGAGCCTCAGTGATTCTTCTGCATGGAAAAGCACCCAATCGCTGCAGCTACTCAAGCGCAAACCCTCCTGCCACAGAAAGGCGACCTAATTGTGGAAGCCTGGTCACAGGATCCATGGCCCTCGGGATCAGCTGCCCACCTCAGAGGACTCCCCAAGTGGACTTTCTGTGTTAAGAGACATAAATGCAATGCTGCCACATTTAATCTGTGTTTTCTGACTTTCCAAGGCGCAAAGGCAGAGATCGCTAACATTGATGTGTAAGACGCCCAGTGCCCGGAGAGGCTGCCTACACTGGATCCCGAGTGGACGGCAGGCGGCAAGTCACAAGCCACGGCCTTTCTCTATGGAGCAATTCTGTGTATCCTTTCCCACTAAGTGCAGACTTCCACCCGTAAAGCCATCCATCACCACTACAAATCAGTCATCCCAACACCCTCTCCCATCCAGCAGGGAGAGAAGAGCATTTTGGAGACATTCTGTGAAGCTATTATGTACAAAATGGGCAGATGATTATTATGCTTTCTCCTCAGGGTACCAAGGACAGGCTGATTCTGATACAAACCATTCACATTCAGTACTTGGGAGAGACTTCATTTCACCTCCTGTTGGGTCAGGGAGGAGGACACACCTGGACACAGGTGCGCACACACACACACACACCCAACCCGAAGTGCAGCCTGAAGTACTAACCTGTTAGGCCAGCAGCCTCGGCGGACAGGAAGGCGCTCCAAGACAGGAGGAAAAACAGGCCCGTTTCCAGCATTGGGAACTCGCACAGTTTGGTAAATTTGGTCAAGTGATGAAATGTGTTAAGGGAAATGCCAACTGGTTTTACGGCTACATCAACTTCCTGGCTGAGAAAAACTGATCTGGTAATGATATTTGAGAGTGAAAGACTGATTTGGAAGAGCAGCGTGAGTTCCATGCTTCACCGGGGCTGAACATGCCCATAAAAATTCGAACCTGTGTTCAGACAGGGGGGTTGTCTACAAAGAGTCTAACCCAGCAAACTGTGGGTGCAAAACCTCTGAAGTTGGTCTCAGTGCATGCATGGGGTGTGCCCTTAGGAAGGCTGTCACAGGTACAGAAGAGCCAAGAATGTGGCTGGAAGATCCCCAGGGGACAGCACGACCTTCCACTGTCCTGTGTGGACTGGCAATAAGGACATGAGCATTAGATGATATTATCATCATCATCATCATCATCATCATCATCATGTTCATTTATTACTGATGTGTGACTGTTCCCACAGTGTGGAGAGTGAATGGGGTGAAGTTGCTAAAAATGGCTTGTAAGGTTAGAAAGCGCAGAGCAGCAGGAGGCAGAGTGACCTCAGTGGCCTCTGGAAACGGGTTGGTATTCATGTGTCCACTGGCACGCATCTCTGGACCCCTCTGTGCCTCTGATTGTCTGTCAAGGAGTGGAGATCTACCTCACCGGTATACACACCAGTTAATACATTTTAAAAACTCAGAAGAGTGCCCGGCAACAAGTGATATTGAATTTTTTCTGTTAGTGATTTTAATTTTTGTTTTTCAATACCTTTGCTGGAAATAGAACTAGCAAGGCCTTGAAGCAACTCCATGGAGTGAAAAGGGGCTGCCCTCAGGCCCCTGTTCAATACCCCTTTTGTGGCCCGGAGGAGGGAAGCCTTTGTTTCTAGTGGGATTCATTCCTCAGAATTTCTCTTCTGGTTTGTTTTAAAGAGGAGGCTCGGCCAGTCTGAGTAACAGGATATCAAAGGGCTACAGAGCCTTTTCACTTAATCTCCTTCAGAAAGTAGCTGGGTTCTGAGTTCACCCCCAGGTCCAGAGCTTGGAGCTACAAGCTGAGGAGACCACCTCAGCCAGGAAGGGAGATGAGGGGATGAAGGTGCAGGGACAGCAGGCACCTGCCTCCTTCAGGCCTGTGTCTGCAGGGCCAGCTAATGGCCCTCAGGTGCCTGGGGATCCATGCACCCCTGGGGCTGATCTGTTCCAGTCTCCCGGTAGACTTCTGGTCTCTAGGAAGATCTTTTCCTTCCTTCATCAGCCTGTTTACTTCTGTGTCCCCACCTTCCCTTCCCACCAGGCAGAGAGGCGCTCTGACTTCAGCTTCCACACCTAGTGCAAGTTCTGGAGCCGAAAAGTCTGGTTTCAAATGCTGGCCCTGCAAGTGCTTGCTGTGTGGCCTTAGCCAAGTTGCTTAACCTAAATTGTGCTTCTTCAGCTGTAAACTTGGGATAATAACACTATCTACCTTCCGGCATTCTCGTAAAATCTGTCTGACACGATCCAAGCAAAATCTCAGGGCACCTGCTGAGCACATGGTAAACCTCTCAATGAACATTAGACGATATTATTATTATTATTATTATTATTATTATTATTATTATGTTTATAATTACCGATGTGTGACCCATTGTGAGCTACTTAACCTCCTCACACCTCAGTTTCCTCATGTGCAAAGTGAGGATGATAATAACCTGCCCTATAGGGTTGACCCAAATGTGGAGGCTCAAGTCCAGACATGGCCTAAGAGTCCCTGTCACCATTATTACTGCTCTACTCTAAACCACACGTGACCTTCAGCACAACTCCAGCCAATGTTTAAGATGCAATAGGGAGAGGTGATTGGGAATGTGCCTTCTCCCTCTGGGATCACCTGTTGGTGACGTGGCCTTGACCCATAGCTTATCCTTTCTAAGCTCTTAGTGCCCAATAAAGATAGGCACTGGTGATATGGTGGTTGTGACGGTTAGTTGAGGGTTCCACTTCCTGCGAACCATTAGTAGAGGGCCTGATGTACCACAGTACTGGGTAGGATCACTTTTGCTGTTGGAAGCCATCCAACCTTTTCTGAGTTGCTTTATTTCGGTGGAGTCAGTGGAGGTGTTTGTCCAGGTGTTTGTCCTCCAGGGGTCTAGGACCAAGCTTCGGAGGGGTCTTTGAGCCTCCTCTTCTTCATCTCTGTGAACAACCTATCCTAAGTCCTAGAGATCCTCCCTTCTAAACATTGGGCTCCTTTCTGATGCCTCCCTACAGTTCACCATGGGGTTTCCTTGGTAGGACTCCCTCTCCATTGATCCATCCCCTGGACCAGATCCTCTTTTATTAAGAACCATAATGGTCAATGTGTCCCTCTTCTGAGCAGAAACCATCAGCAGCTAGTTGTGGACCACAGAGAGAGGCTCAGCCTCTTAAAGAACATTCCGGGCTACTCCACAAGCAGTCTCCATGCTACTTGCGTCACCTCATTCCCACTTCTCTCCACCCTGAGCCCTCTGGTCCTCTTAGGCTCATCCATCAGTGCGGCTCCAGCAAGTCCCACCTTTACCCTGACCAATGTTGGTCTTCCTCTCCTGAGGCACTTACTATACAGCCCTGGCCTACATCCTCCCTATCTTCTAGGCCAATTCCAGGTCCCTCTCTGTGTAAAAATGCCACTTTTCAAATTATTTTTTTAGAATAGTTGGCCAAGAGTCTATTGGACTAGTCCAGACACAAAGGTCTTTCTCTGAATTTTTCTAGTCCGAATACCTTGTATACAGCTTTGGCACTTTCTACCCAGCTCTTCATGTACAGCTGTCTTCCAAAGCATGCCATTCATTGTGGGGAGAGACCATATTTTATTTATCTTCTGACTCTTTGTAGACACCTTCATTAGAACCGAACCTTTAAGCAGCTGCTCAGTGCATCTCTGGGCCAGTTCTCGTGGGAAAAGACCCCAACATTTTGCATTTCTTACCTTGGGCCCTGATTCCTCTTGGCCACAATCCTTTCTTCCCCTTTCCCTGAGATTGTTGCCCATTATTCTTTTGCTCTGCCTCTTTTCTCTGGCCTCCACTAAGTCCTCACAGTTGACCCTGGTCCATTTGCTTTCTTCCCCAACTCTGGCTTACTTTTACCCCATCCAGCTGTTCTAGGTGAACGGCACACTAGAATGACTTTCCCCCGGCTCAGATCCTTCAGGAGCTCCACCCATCCTCCCAACTCCCCAACAGCAAAGAAGGGATCCAATGACCCCATGTCCCAGATGGGGCAAACATGTCATTTCTGCATTGTTTGCAGGTTCCCTTCTACAAAGTAGCTGTGGATGCTTTTTAAACCCACAGTGGTATTTGGCTTGGCCTACCCTGTGGACTAGTGACTGACACAAGCTTGAAAAGGAGCATACCCAGGGTATCTCCCCCCACCACCATCCATCCTATTTTGTTCATGATATTGGACTTCCAGTTCTCATTTTGACCCTGTATATAGCCAATCCTGAGGTTCCCTGCCCACTACTTTTCCTAGATTGCATTTTTTTAAGGCTGTTGATATTCTAAAATTAAACACTATCAACAATGCTAGTATTCACCTGAGACAAAAATGATCCTGGTCCCCTCTGCCATTGGTGCTAACCTGTGGCTCCTGGGATCACTCAGAACCAAGATGGCCTTAGCAGTGCTATATCCAACTTGAACCATTTACTGATCTGGAGGCCCTTCATCCTCAGAAACATTCCATGGACATTGGTTGCTCTCAAGAGACCCCAGCTCTCCACAGACAGATAAAGGATATCAGTGCTGTGACGACAGCATACGCAGACCCCATTGCAAATGAGCCAGCGAAGATTCCCAGGAAATTCCCCACAGACTGGAAGAACGCCGCGGTGTCAAATGCATTTGGATTTTCCTTGGGACTGTAAATGGATATAGAGCTGAAAAGAGAAGAAGGGGAAGGTTAGTTAGTGACTGCCATCGTAAGGCCCAGATAGGTAGAGTTTCACAGCCCCCAACCCCATTGGGAGAGGCATCCTGTCCTGGAAGGTTGGCTGCTGGTTGGAAGAGTTGAGGGGGAAAGGATGAAGAGGAAAAGAGGTAGGCAAAGCAGAAAGCATTCCCTTACCTTACAGCCCAATCCCATGGTATCCATATATTTCTGCCAGTCAGTAAACATTTTTATATTGGAAGGGTCATAAAGAATATTGTTTCTGAGCAAACTAGGCATTAAAACATGGTAGGTGTATACAGAATCTGCTGAGAAGATAGATAACTGTGAATTATTTAGTGGCCATATGTCTTCAGTGCTGTTATATATTCACAAATGTTCCTGATAAAAAGTGCACTTTATGGCCTGTGCACAAATGGGTGATACAAATCACGGCGTGCACAAAATATTCTGCCGTGATCTTGTCATAAACCACAAAGCATTCCTCCCTCCAGCGTAACCCTTCAGAAACAGAGCCCTGGTGGTGTTCAGAACATCACAGTATTAACCCCCAGGGAGAGACAAAACCCTCATCTTCCCGCCATAACAAATGGCAGCAGCTGCCCAAGGTCATCTTTTATACCCCAATTCTGGTGGCTGCCAACAGATTTATTTCCATAGAGAAAAATCAATTCACCAATAGGCAGTCTGTTCACTTAAATATTTTTGAGGACATTGTATTTTTTTTTTTTTAAACCAAAGCCTCAAATCTAGAGAGTTAATATGGTGAAAGAGGCGTGCCCTATTTTGAGATATGTGAACTCCAGATCATAACATTCAAAGGAACAGCTGCACTTGAATCAGTAACTTCAGGGAGGCGAAAGAATTAATACTTTACTTTTTAAAAAAATTTTTTTTGCAATTTTTAGTTTAGCATGGGATATTTAAAACTGATCAGGAAAAATCAAGAATTTGCTGTGGATTCTTGAAAGGACTCTGTGGCAGTATGGAGAGCAAATACTCTAGACACAGTGACAGAGATATAATGGAATCTTCTGTGCCCAGATGATTAGAGCGTGTTAACTCTCTGACCCGACTTTTTCCATCTGGAGACTAGTTAAGACAGTGCAGGGGGAACAGATCCTATTTCTCCTACTGGAAGATACATGGCATAAAGAAGGTAGTTTTAAGTGTTCTTAGTTTTCCCCTCAATGTCTTTAAACCCCCAAAGTAGGCCAAACACTTCTGCTTTGATCCTGTAATTGGATAAGGAAGATGAATGTGGATCTTGAATGGAGCCCTGAAATGTATGCGAGACAAGGACTGCCTTTGAAGTGGTTTTCTTTTTGTAAAGTGTTATGCTTTGCAGGGAAAAAAGGAAAAGCAGACCCATATTCGGCCTTTGTATCTGCCAGTCCTGGGGAAAGGTGTCACCCACCCCTGGTCCTCAGGAAACCTGGTGCCCAAAGCTGCGAAGTCAGAAGTGTTGGCCTTGACTTTCAGCAGATTTCCTCATTCCAGTTGAAGAAACAATGGGTAAGGAAGCACTACATTTCATTCTCCTTCCAAACAAAGGTTTCTGCATAGTAATGCAGCTTTGTGAAATAACTGAAATTCCCAGAGCTGCTACCAGTAGATCTGAGCCACTCTTTATCCTTCCCTCCATCTCCACACCCCCAGGAGGGATTTCTCTGTCTGTTGCTTCTGGAATATGGAACACCACCATCACATCATTTGGTCTATTCTGTACCATTGTATATATTTAAATCTCCTCATTTACATTCAAAAGCAAGAGCTTTTTAAAAAGAATATGTCTGCTATGGTAATTTTGATGTGATAAATATATTTGTTCTTAATAAATGTAGGATAAGTAATGTGAAAAAGAAGTTCCCCAGAGTGTCACCTAAACTCATCTCTATAACTCCACGAAGTTGGAGTCTGCACTTGGGAAGCCCGTCCAACAGAGTGTGGCCTCTGTGTGTCCAATGTATACCCTGCCCTGCGGTGTTTGACTTAACTGAGGGGGAAGGCTTAACTCCTCTTGGGCTATGCAGGTTGTCCATTGAATTTGCCCTGGACGGCTCCCAGGGACATGTGCACTGGGTCTCTACTGAGTCCTAGGTGATGCACCAGGTGCAGGGTGCTGGGGGCAGAGGAGGAAGCATGTGGAGAAGGGGAGTGGAATTTGATTCGACATTTTGTTGACACTTGGTACGTGCAAGGCTTACCTGGGCAGAAAAGCCCAAGACAAATGGCTCTAGTTCCAGTGCTGAGTGTGAGGCTGGGAGAGATACACAAAATGTAATGGTACTAAAGGGGAAAGGAATACTGTTCTAGAATAAGGGAGGTAGTTATTTGAACAAGGTATCAAGAGGACAGACAGTGACAGGGAGAGGGTATTCCAGGCAATGGAAAGAATGTGAAGAAAGGCAGGGAGGAAGGTGAGTCCAGGGTGCATTCCAGGCATAGCTGCATGGTCATGGCTAGAGCCCAGAAGCATGTACCCAGGTGGGTGTGGAGGGGGAGGCGGAAGCGCCATCACTGAGCCCTTGACTCCATTCTAAGAACGCACCGGAGCCCACACAGGGACATAATGCTTAGTCCTCTTACGCCTACATTGAACTTGGTTCAATCCTGCAACATTTCTGAGAAATGAAGAGGGCCAGTATGGTTAACCCTCCCTCCTTTCATCCTGCTTCCTTTTTATAAACTAAACTGAGAAAAAGAGAAATTAGGATCACATGGCAACCATGTTCACAAAGTTGGTCTCTTGTTTCTTTCTTAAAAAAGGGATCGTTTTAGGAACACACATGAACCCACATCAGGGTGGTTGAATGGCATTTTCCTGACTGTAAACAGTAGGCATCCTGTACCAGAGCCTAGGAGTTTGGCCTGCACCATCCTGCACACAGGGGTGAGTATGCACTGGGCCCCAGGGGGCGCATCTTGGGGCTCGTCAAGGGAACCTGCTCAGTGTGCCTGGTTTCCATGCCCAGGCCTTAAGTTTGCTGGGCCCAGGCCCTGATCCTCCTCATATGCTCAGGACATGGCCTGGTACCTGTCATGTGGCAGGTTATCTAAAGGTTGATGGAATGAAGGCAGGGTGACTGGGAAGTAGAAGGGAGAAAGGAAGTCATGCAGGAAATAAGGAGGCTTGCGAAAGCTCGGCATCTCTCAAAATGAGTCATCACAGATTTGAACTGGGCATTGACCTTATGCAGTCATGTTGTGGGTACTTTGAGGGTTGTCACTCCACCAATAGAACTGACACCAGTGTCTTTTTACCTGAGCCCAAAATTTGACACCTATTGCCTGTGTGGTCTTGGAAAGTGACTTCATCGTATGGAGTCTCAATTTCTTTATCCATTCATGGAGATGACAGTAGTATTTATCCTCTGGAAATATGAGAATGATTCACATTTAAACTCACGTGCACTTTGTGGATTTCAGGACCATTCATGGAGTGATTATTTTGTTTGCTCAAAACAAATACCCAGTGAATGTTATTGTTATTAGAATTGTCATCTTGTTAAGGACTCCACAAGTCTCACAATGACACACAGCAGAGTGCTGTGTGCTAAACCAGGCCTCAATTCTGACCGTGAGCAGGAGGGCTGTGTTTGCCCTCCTGTGATGAGCTTTGAGGTGGCCTGGGAGGGACTAGTCACTTTTGCACAGGGACAGAAGTGAGTCTAAGGCAAGAATAGACCAGACGGGTACCCCAGGCAAAGGCCATGGAGTGAGAAAAAGTTATGTTAATTGCAGAGGAGTGGATTTAGGACATCAGGGAGGGAAGAAGTGTCCTCAGCAGGCTAAGCAGGGGTCCTCTCCAGGGGCAAGAACAAGCCAGGAGCCTCACTTAAGTTGTGCTTCAGTGAGTTTAGTGAGGGGTGTTCTGTAGGCAAATGCCCTCTGTCTTCTGGTGGGAAATGAGGTAAGGTGGGCAGAGGCCTCATGGCCCAGGAAGGCTGCATCTCTTGGGATTGCCAAGGTTTTAGAAAGCCGTTCCTCTAGGCTCTTGCTCCTGGCAAGAGACATCTCCCCGGGCTCTGGTTTTCAGCTGCAACACTAGCCCCTGGATTTGGTATCAGCAGATGCAAGGGGTTAGAAACAGCATAGGGTTTGGGTAGCACATGTGGCATTTTCCAACTTCAACCCAAGTGAGCGATGGCATCGTTCCAGGAATTTCAGCCCTTTGGACTAATCTCCTAAATCCCCTGTGCCAAGGGAGATGCTTGAACCAGCGGATGTAAATACTGGAGGTGGAGAGGAGGGGAAAAGGAATTGGATTTTCTGTCCTGTGCAGTGGGACACTTCAAAGGCACTGCTGAGAGCACAAGCTGGTGAGAGTGGATCTCTGCATATTTAGAAATGAAGGTTTGAGTTGGATGGCACCAATATCTTTGAAAATCATGCAGCTGGAAATACACAGAGGTGTTTAAATATTTAGCTCAAAAATTGGAAATCAGTCCAGGTTATTGATTCATTCTATTCAGGAACGGATTACTCAGCAAAAACTAGTTTGATAACAGTATATGGTATCCATACTCAGAAATGAGCATGTGCAGCATCTTTCATTCAAAAACGTTGAAAAGGAACAACATATCCCAAATTCCTTTATGAAAGCAAATTAGTTAGAATAATTTTTATAAATTAATAAGGATCATTTTTTTTCCCACGTGCCACTTAAGATCCACAGGCACAATTGAGCTTCCAGTGTTTCTCAACAACCCATCTTTCTGTCTGTATGATGTTCCTGAAAGAATAGGCCACGTAGCTTAGGGAGCATGGAGAGCATAGATCTGCTGTCAGTCTTGACTGTCTTTTTGGCTGTGTGATTTTGACCAAGTTCCTTAAACTATCTTTACCTCCTCCCTTTCTACGAAAGGACAAGATACGGCTAGACAGGGTCGTGATAAGAATTAAATGAACTAATGTTTACGCAGGACTTGAATTGGCATCTGGTATATAGAAAAAACTAGACAGTCATTTCTTAAGGAAATCTGTCTTCTTCAAATGACTCGTCTCTTTTCTGCCTTTATTTCTCTCTTTCTCTTTGTGTTTGGTTTAGTTCTAAAAGAAGTATTCAATGTCCCACGAACATCTTGGGCCAAACAGAACCAAGACTTCATTTCCTCTCTCCCACACTCTGAGTGACAGGTCCTTGGTCGAGGTCTCTTGGGGGCAGGGATCATTTGATCACATAAATAATTTTGTGCAGAATGGTGTGCAGGACATAGTAAGTGCCTAACAAATAGCAGTGATGAAAACAGAGGAAAAAGTAACAAAAGGAGGAGGAAAAAAAGATGCTGAGTGAACATGAGATAGCAGGAGAGGAAAGTGTGACGTCACCCAAGCCACCCTCAGTGCCCGCGTTGCTGTCCTCTCTGTGATTCTGGCCACTTTTCCATTCTGGACCCGGCTAAGTCATCATTCTCTTTTTAAATATTTTGCTGTGGAGAAGCCACCCAACAGAAATCACCCAACCACCCATGGACAGCTGTGCTTCCACCCAGCACCCTCCTGTGACTGGTCCTCCTAATTCCCAGAGTGCTCTTGAAATCCCAGGTGGCTCCTTAGAACAACTGTTTTCTCCTTCCCTATGTCCACTCTTACCTCCTTTGTTAACATGACATCAATGACACTTGAAAGCTTATGAAAAGAAAATACTAAGCAAACACCTTGTATCCCTTTCAGAATTTCTATGAATTTAATCAGTAAAGAAAAAGAAGAGAAAATGATCACTAGAGCCAAAGAGATACTAAATTCCTTCATTTTCTCTGCCAAATCTTTAATCCCTAACAAAAAAAAATTTTTTTTTTCTAACTCTTGGCACCGGTTCATGAAGAGTTCTTGATTAGTTGGGACATAAATATGAAATGGTTTATTTCTTTTCCAATTACTGCTTCCAGCTGCACTGTATTGAATCCCCCTTCATGCTGGGTAAGTAGTTCCATTAATGATGTCTTGGTCAAATTCCATTATTTAGTTTCTTTTAGTGATTAAAACTTAGTGCAGTCCAGCTTAAAGCCTAAATCTTCAAAGCGGGATTCCTCTTCTCCCTGCAGAATCTTCTAGGGCACTTGGAAAGGAGAAGGGGTGGTGTGTTACCAGCACCCCCTGGTGTTGGAGGCTGAAGGAGGACCCCCTGGCCCAGTGGGTGGTCAGTGGGGTGCCTGGTCTCTGGTTTCTGCTGATGCCTCTCTTGGAGCCCTCTGCCAACACGGCGGTGCCACATTTTTTGAGAACTTCCTCGCAGGCTTCACTCCATCTTCCAATTGCTCTGCCAGCTACCAGCGTTCCTGTCCATCTCCATGACCTAGATTAGTGGCCTCTGGGGTTGCTCAGTGGTTCTCACTCTTTTCCTGACCTCCAGCTTTCTTAATGTGGGGTTCCCTGGAGCACCCTCCCCGGGCCATGAAGCCCTGAGTTGGATGGGGTCACTCCATCTGCTCCCAAACACATCAACCCAGGGGACCTCCAGGTCCTGCTCCAGGTGACTCCTACTTTCCCAGTTCTGCAGGCAGAGGAGGTACCAGTCCCATGTTCTTGTTCAATCCTGTATTCTGAGGAGCCATCGCCAAGATCTTCCTTCCCTTGCTCTGCTTTGAGAGGGCCTCAGCCCTTCTGCAGATTCCTCCACTGGGGAATGAGCTGGCAGCCCATCTTTCTGGGTGATTCTGTTGAAGTCCTTTTTATGTGACTGAGGGAAGAGAATCACCCCCATCGGGTAGATGCTTTGTACCCCAAGCACTGCCCTCTCTCCAGGGAAGACCTGCCCCTGCCCTTCGCTGGCCCTCAGCAATCAGACTGCTTAGTTTCATTAAGCTAGCTAGGAAGCATGCGGCCCTCACAGCTGGGAAGGCCCGCTGCTGTCTTTATGGTACAGCCATACAATAACGTTTTTAATACTGTTGTTTTCAAGATACTGGCCCTGATCCCAATGTGGGAAACTGGAAAAGGCCCATGGGATGAACACACTTTGTGACTTGTGACATTCATGTCCCGGGGCTTCCTCTTCTTCTCCCTGCCTAGACTTGTCTGGTCATTCAGCTCTTCAAGACATATTTTAAGGAGCAACACCACACAGGGGGCAATGAAAACGTGTGAAAGCCATTCTGCTTTGTTGGACCTCGGTGTCACAGGTAACAAGAAGCAGGAGAAGTGATAATCACAGGACTATTTTGCATTTAAAATTCTTTATGCTTAAAAGAAAGAAGGGAAGAACGAAGGAAAGAAAAAAGAAACAAGTGGATCCTTATCTATTATTTATCTTTTAATAACTGTACCAACCTGCCCTTTCTCAGAGAAGTTGCTTAATTATGAATAAGGAATTGATTTTTATGGGGCCAAGAATTGTGTGTACACATTGGAATTCATTCTGGCATCTGCCTGCCCATTATTCAGGCTTATGTTCTGCCAAAGGCTGATGAAGCTCTGTCAGGAGAACCTGCTGTAAAACATAATGACTTCAGGAATTGGGGGCATACCAGGCACCCTGGGAGGTTAGAAGAGCTGTCTCTTAATAAGAAGAGGTCCTGGACAGAAGTTCACTGAGCATGAGTTAGTCACGCAGGGCTTTGCCTTCTCAACGGCCAACCACCCTGGAGAGTGGAGTTCTGTACTTGGAAAGGGACATTAATTAACTCTTTCAGTTTGTGGAGGAGCATTTGATGACTGCTCCCTAAAGACCCAAATTCATTCCCAGAGAGTGATTTTCCAAATCCTTGACAAATATTGTTTTGCTATTTTGATGTCAGGCACAGGAGAAGAAGAAAAGGGAAGTTTCTATGGGAAGAATAAGCTATTGTACCTGGGCTGCACCAAGAACAATATGGTCTCAGGCTGAAATGTTTCCCCCCATCGCCAGATATTAGTTAAGCACTTACTGCTTACAGACTTTGTTCTAAGAACTGAAGAGACATCAGGGAACAAACAACTCCTGACCTCATGTCCTTTACATTTCAGTGGAGAAGACAACATAATAAACAGCTAAGCAAGTAAATACATGATTTAATGACAGCAATTGTGTGTTAGCTTTCTGTCACTGTGACCAAAATACCTGACAAGAATAACTTAGAGGAAAAAAAGGGTATTTGGGGCCCATGGTTTCAGAGGTTCAGTCCATGGTCAGCCAGCTACATTGCTCTGGGCCTGAGGTAAAGCGAAGTATAATGGCGAAGGACATAGTCAAGGAAAGCTCAGCTCACAGCAGCCAGGAAGCAGGGAGAAAAAGAGAAAGAGGAAGGGAGAGAAAAACGGAGAGAGAGAGAGAGAGAGAGAGAGAGAGAGAGAGAGAGAGAGAGAGGCAGAGAGAGGGAAAGGAGGAGGAAAAGAGGAGAGGACCAGGGACAACATATAGTCCCCAAGGGCATGCCCCCAGTGACCTACTTCCTCCAGCTACACCCCACCTGCCTACAGTTACCACTCAGTAGTCCATTCAAATTATTAACCCATCATATTGGCCAAATTATGTTATTATATTGTATACTTATATAAATATGTAACAATGAATCCCACCATTATACATAATTATAATGCACTAATAAAAATATGAAAAACTAAAGCCAATAGGTGAAAAACATGTTTTCCATCAGATGGGTTAATCCAATGATGAGATGCAGCTCTTACGATCTAATCATTCCAAGCCTCTGAACATTCTTGCATTGCCTGACATATGAACTTTTGGGGAGACACCTCCTATTCAACCAAAACAGACTGAAAGGAAAACAAAGCAGAGTGAGAAGATGGGGCACAGAGGGGTGGGGTGATGGGGCACAGAGGGGTGGGGTGCTGGTTTGGAAAGGCTACCCTGAGGAGGATGATCACATGGAGACTGTGTGAAGTGAGGTCGGGAGAGCTTTCTGGGCCCTGAAATAGCTTGCTCAGGGTCCTGAGGAGCCACAAGGAGGTTAGGATGGCTGCAAGGGAGTGAGCAAGGGGAGGGGGTGAAGCAGGGCTGCAGCTGGGGACCTAGGCAGGCCTGGTGCAGCCCTTCAGGATGTCGAGAGTGTTTTCTTCTAGGTGTGAAAGGGCAGCCACTAGAGGGTCTGGCAGGATGGAAAATTCCAGGGAAAGTCCAGCAGAGAAAGCTGGACAAGAGACAACTTGTTCCCACTATGCTCTTCAAAGGCTGGTGCACCTGGCCTCTCCTTGGCAGTCTGGCTGTCCCCACTGAAGAAGACCACCAGGGAAGACCAGGGCGGTGAGGAGACAGACCGGGGAAGTCCAAGAGTCTAGAGGACAGGTGGATTCATCAGAACAGCAGCAGTGAGCATCTGAAAGGTGGTCATGCAGAGGAAGGACGGGCCTCATTCTTTGTTTCCAGCAGGAGACACGAAGTCCCAAAGTAAAACATCAGGGAGAGATTTTTAGCTTTATATTCTATTTTGAAATTTCCTAATTCTTAGAGCTGAATGAAAATGAGATGGATTCTATAAAAGGACGGTGAGGTCTTTGTAGTTGGAAATGCTTAAACATAGAATGGAAGAGATACTTGCAGGGTTCTGTAGACAGTTGGATGATGTGGCCCCAAGGGTCAAAGACTGGCTATTTTCCAACTTCCTCCAGGTCTGCCTGGAGAGGGAGGCAGGGACTTAGCCCTGCTGTGTCACCCAAATCCTGACATTCAAAATGGCGGAGTATGTGGCCAGTCAGGAGACGTGCTTCAGCAACGATGCACTGAAAGTGCCCGTGATTTAGGTTGAAGCAGTTTGATAATGACATCAGGAACAGTTACAAATTCCAGCACAGAATAAAGCCTTTGACAGTTTCCTAAGTGGCTCTGGTCCATTAAGTTCCGACTCTGAGGCGACAAAGGAGAACTCTGAGTTTAAAATTGGTTAAAAGGGAAGAAGAGTTAAAGGACGTTTGTTATGAATTATGTGTGCATTTTCTTTAAAAGGAGGTCTTAAATTACTTTTCAATTTTAGGCTGAAAAGTCTTGTCAGAATTGAATTAGTCTGTGGGCTTCCAGAACTTTTTCTTGTACCTAATATTGAAAGTGAATTTGAGATAGTTCTCAAGATAAAAGTAACTGGCAAATACTCTTCTTTCTTCTTCCTTCTGAAACAGAAACAGGACTTTGAATCCTACACTGTGAGTCTATTCATTTAAGAGAGAGAGATGGACTAATTCTCACAGCCTAATGGGAATTTCTACCTTTTCTCTGACTTTTCAGTTCTTTTAATCCTCATTAATGAAATCTTAGCTCCAAAGAGTGCTGTGATACATGAAACTTTTAGTCATAATAGATATAAAAAGATATGCAAAAGTAGGCTAATAGCCACTAAAGATGGAAATCCAGTTAAAATTAAAATATAATCATAAACAGGTGCAAGTAAGACCAAACATCAATCCCCAAGGTTAAAACAGAGAAGGGGGCCAGACTCTCCTCCCTTTGGGTTTCTGGAGCATTCAAAATCCTTATTATTCATTCCTTTGCCGTTCCTGTACTGCATCTGCTACATGTCAAACATTGTGATAAACGTTTTTATATTTTATCTGGTTCAGCCCTCAGAGTAACCCCATGAAGTAGGTATTATTATCATCTGCATGTTAGAGATGAGGAAACTCTCTCTTAATGAGATTAACTACCTTTACATATTTCATCTCATTTAATCCTTTCAACAATCTAATGAAGAAAGTATTCTCATTCGAGAGATAAACAGACCCAGGGAGGTTAAATCATAGGCCCCAATTAATTTGCTAGTAAATGGAATATCAGGTATTCAATTCAGGTCTCACTGATTGAAAATCTGTGAACAATACAGACTAGGGAACAAACACCTGGATCCATCGCCTGAGTGTGCTCACAGAGAAATAATTCAACAAAAGCGTCACCTTCATATGACTGAGGGAAAGACCAGTCATGGAGGATGAAAATTTTAGGACTCCTAGTCCCAACTTGCAAGAAAAAACATTGCATTGTAATTGAGATATATCCCCTCATAGTCCTATGTGGCTGTTCACCCTGTTCTTGGACATGGAGGCTATTGTCTGCTTATAGAAATAATTTACCTGTTGCTTGATGTTTTAATCTGGAAAATGGCAACAATAACCATATCTCTTTTGTGGAGCCGGGATTAAACATGTGAACCCATATACAGTGCTTAGAGTGACATCTAGGACACAGAAAGCCCTCCATCGATGTTAGCTGTTGTAAGTGCTGTTATTTCCATTTGTACTAACATTATTGTTGAAATGATTACTCTATCTTTCACCATTTCCTCCAACGAAATCAATAAAAACTAAGCTGTATTTCTAAGAACATGGAGGCATTTAGGAATTCCAATTAATGTGTCAGAACAATATAAGAATCTTCTGGGGTGGAATAAGCAATATGCTCAGCTAGATCAAATATCGAATTCATCTTCTTCTTAATGAGGCCTGTAGAGCAGAGGGCTACTGGGAGAGTTTCAAACAAAGGGAGGCATGTAAATTTTTTAACAATAACTAAGAACAAAAGATCCACAGTGGTCTTGCAAATCTAACAGAGCTGGATTTCTAGCTGCCTTTCAGGAGAAGGAGACTTGGAGATAGACATTGCACAGAAATCCTGTCGCTCTACCTGAAGGAAAAGACATTTGTGAACAGAGAGTCTAATAAGTTTTTGTGGAATTGTTGATCAGCACCAACAAGGGACAAACACATGAAACCAGTGGAGTGTGCTTTCATGGCGACCACCAATCCACAGCTCGTCCTTGTTACATAGAGATAAAGAAGAGTGGGCGCAAGGCACTGACTTGCAGTGTTTCACAGATGCTGTGTGTGGAGGACGGTTGACAGTGAAGAGCAGATGAAGGAAGTGCCAGTTTCCTCTGGCGGGTCAAAGGACTTTTCACTGACAATGGGCGGCCTCCCTAATCTGACGACTTTTCATTCATGTACCAGACAAACCCTGGCTCCAATTATAAACAGCTGCCTGAGACAGTTGATGGACGGAAGTTTTACCTGGTGACAAGCCAACTCCTGGAAAATGTTTGCACCGATCAACTTATGTCCCCAGGCCCCGCTCCCTGCCACCCCCCATCCTCCCCCTGGCACGGCTCTTCCATTTATTAGCAATTAAGTGAGCAGCTGGGCCTCAAATCACTGCTTAATTTAATTAAGAACCTGCATCCATCTTTGTAGAGTTGCAGATAATTTCACTTGAGTTCAAGTTATCTTTGGGAGCAAAGCACACAGTTGTCTTCTTAAAACATATATATATATATATATATATATATATATATATTTTTTTTTTTTTTTTTTTTTTTTAACCAAGGAAGGTCCCTCCCCCCCACAGATTTCAATTTGGTTCTTGAAACATGGGACCTACAGACCAGCCAATCTTACCAAAGAGCGTTTTTCTTCCACCTAAAGTTTAACTTAAATTATATGCTCCTTAAAAGTTGGGAGTGATATGCTACAGAAGAGTCATCTCTGGCTCTGAATCTTCAGGAGACAGTTTTGTTTAAGAACATGGACCTTAAGGTATATTTGAATCTCAAACCAACATAACTTGCAAGAACTGATACATTCCTAACTCAAGCATTAATAGAGTTCTCCCATTCCATTCAATCCAGACAGTTACTAAAATTTGAAGTCAGAGGCTCAGCATGAGGATCAACACTTCATCTGTCAAGGTCATTGCTGAGCCATGAAGAGGCTTGAGCTATTGCTTGGTCCCAGAAACTAGGACTCTGGGTGCTGAAGTAGCCTTGAAGGACCAGCAGGATGGTTCTCACATACGCAGGCAGGAATTAGCTCAGAGCCTGGGGAACAACGTGTGTAGGCTGGAATACTTGCTAGTGATTGGGTTGGAGGGAGCCCAGCAGAAAGCCTTACGTTACAATGGGGTTAACCAGTCATAATTAGCATGTGAACAACTTGCCTGGGGCCCGGGAAATTGAGGGTTCTTGGAGTCCAGGGATGATGTGAACCAAACATTTGTAAGTATACATGTGCATTTTTTTCTTTCTTTCTTTTTTTTTTTTTTTTTTTGTAAAGAGATTTCTCACCTTTCAAAACCTTCATGTGATCCATGACTCTCCACATGGTTAAAAACCCAGAAGCAGGGATTTTTTAAAATACCGAGGCAGAGCAAAGAGGGAGTCATGGAAAGCGGAGGCAAATAGAGCTCTGCAGGTGAGACCTGGAGAGTTGGATTATGTGCAAGGTACATGGAACAGGAGAACTTTGGTAGAAGGAAACCCTGTGCCTTGAACCTGACCTTTCCATGCTTCCTGCTTAGCTGGGGTCATATGTGGCTGCTCTGGACTGGCAATCCAGAGCATTATTCATTATTCCAAATAATGGCAGAGCAGAGGGGATGGCAGCTTCCAACACCCATGTATCTGGAGATGGAAAAGGGAGGTTTTGAGGGTTCTATCTACATAGGGATGACCAGAAGTAGCACAGGGGTACCACCAGGAAGCTTCGCTTAACTTATGGCCTGAATCCACACTGCTTTCTCTTCACGGAAATAATAATAAAATAATAAATATTATTTTAATATTTGGGGTCATGTGGCAGGAACCAATCAGAGCCAACAAAAACGTGTGAGACACAGCAGCCCCCAGACCTTCACCCAAGGGTAGCTCTTCAAAAGATCCACTGTCCTTGTTTATATGTCATGAGACCAAATGGGAGTAACAAGCCAAACTTCCCCATCCCCAGGCCCCGGGAGAAATGCCTCCGGGGGTGAAATTTTGAAATAATACTTTGATAATTAAAAAAAAAAAGAAGGAAAGAATTATTTGGGATGCAGTTGACTTAGTCTGAGAGTGATTAAAACTGGAGGATTGTTCCTGTGGCTCCTAAGACGGGAAGGAGATGGTCAGAAGGACTTGGTTCAAGGTGCCCCGATGGGCTCCTTCATCTGAGGGCAAGAGGCAGCCAGGCTGCTTTTGATGCTTCTCCTCCACTGATCCTTTCGGGCTCCGCCTGGAGATTTACCGATCAGGTCCTTTGTGTTCCCATTCTGTCCACTGAATGGCTGTGCCACCAGCAGGAGCCGTGCTTTACTTCTCAGGTGGGACTAAGGTTATATATATACATCGCAAATTCTTTGGGAGAAAGGATAGAATTCAATAATTATACCTCACTGTCTGCCCTGGATTAAGTGTATTCATTAGACTTTCATTCAGCCTATTACCACCTTCTTAGAAAATTCAGTTTAAAAAAAAAATGCCTCAGGGCCATTGTTAGAAAGCAGAGGAATGGAAACAGGCTGCCCATAGGAGAGGAGAATGAGATTTAAATGAGATAAATAAATAAAGGTCTGTGGCACCTTTCAGATCCAATGTGAGTGTGTGTGTGTGTGTACATGTGTGTGTACGTGTGTGTGTGTGTGTGTGAGAGAGAAAGAGAGAGAGAGAGAGAGAGAGAGAGAGAGAGAGACTATTTAAAAATGCATGCTGAGAAATGACAAATCCCTGTTTTGCTTATGAAAAGTCTACTTTATCTTAAGGCTAATCAACATTATTCAGAGGAGGTTGGTGCATAATGAGAGATTATAGCACCTTGACTTCATGTGAAATGGGCCCAGGTAACTCCACCCACAGGAAAAACATGATAATCCCCACAAGCCTAATGACAGGATTTGGAGACTCTCAGGAAACAGTCTTGGAGAACTGGGCAGCTGCCCGTGACATTCTCTGCCTTGGATTTGCCTGGCGATCCTTGGTTCTGGCACCATGCGGTCTGGGTGGGTGGCAGTGGGGAGGAGGGCATTGGTTCTGTCCAATGGGCTACACAGAAAACATTCAGCCCTTAGAATTCTGGAATTTTGTTTTATAAAAGAGTTTAATTGGGAAGATCCCCAAATGATAACAGAGGGGAGAAAAATAGTAATTCCTGGCTTCTCAAATCATAATAGAATAAAGTAGTGAGATATAAAGAGACAGTTTGTTAGTAAATTGAGTGATTGCCCTTGACAGTGCCAGCCTAATGTTAGTCTTAAATACCAAATTTGGAAAGCTTACATGGTCTGTTTTGGCAAAATGCTCAGTGTTGAAATTCTCTTGGACTTTTTTGCTTTCTACATTACAATGTTAATAGCTCCAATTTATGGAGGGACTTTTGTAAGCCAGAACTATGATATGCATTTTATATTCATTACTGTTCATTCTCACGATAACTCCATGGCAGAAATGGTATTATTTACACAAGGGGAAGTTGAGAAGGGACAGGGAGTGTGATCAAAGCCATGTGGCAAGTTATATGGTAGAACTGATCTTACCCAGTCTTACCCACTCTCCAGTGTTGCCTTCTCTATTGTAAAGCCCCCACCCCGTGAGTGGTTTAGCAAGCCTGTGATTCAAGAAAAGGTCAGTTGTGGGTTGGTGGTCCCAAAGATAAGTTCCACTCTTAGGTAGTCACCACTGGTGAGGTCTTAAACTACTAGTTTAATTTGTATCTGCACATTTCTTTTGATTTCTATTTGTGCATTTGTTTAGTAGCAAATAAACAAAAACAAACAAAATTTTGGCCCCAATGGGCCAAGAAAGAAGACCTTTGGAACCAGAAGTAGAACAGAGTTAGCTTTCTTCCCAGGCTTGCCCCACAGGGATGACAAAATGCTTATGCTTTAAAGGTGGGAGTCTTGCTTTTCTATCTTGCAGGAAGCAGTGTATCTATCCCTGGCTACTACTAAATTTTACAGATAATTAAAATATTATTTTTCTATCTGAATGGAATGTATGGCCAAATGGAGACTCATATGGGGGCAAAATGATTTAAGACTATGTCACCAAGGCAAACTTGGGAACATCTAGACAGTATGTCACTAAGAAATGGGATCTAGGAACCCTGTTCTTGGAATGCAAAATTTGTTCTTCAAATACACGGGGTGTAGGCAGAGGCCCCTTGCAGCCCAAGCTGACCAGCAGAGGTGGAAGGAAAGTTGGTCAACTTGGCCCTTCTTGCTGAGCAGCTAGGAGCTCTTTTCATAAAAACTGTATTCCTTTCAGCTTCAGAGTTAGTTCAGCAAAACTGAGTACATTTATTAACTGAGTAAATATTGTAAGATGTGTTTTATGCCAGGGATGATCCCTTCTCTACCAACAACCCTTATCAAACATCTGCCTGAAGCTACTCTACCCAGAAAAATTTGCCTGCTTCTGAAGAAGAGAATGATCGTCTCCCCTCTGTATGGCTACATTACTCTCCAATTTTCCTTTCCCGCATCAGGACTTACGTCAACACATTCTGTACTTTTACTTAGTTTAGTGAAAATAAAACTGTTAGAGTTACATTCCTCAGAGCTCTCAAGTGAGTTTTGAGGCAGTGCCCTGAGTAAATTGACCAGGCGGCATGGGAGAAGTGTAGAAGCGACAGAGCCCATGGACACCGGGGAACTCTGCAGAGAACTTTGGAATCTGGCAGACGCTCATACTGACTAACAAATTAACCCTGATTGCCAAGACCAACGATACATGGGATAAATATGGGCGAGGACACTACAAGGAAGGGTCCCCTGGAAAGGCCCCCTCGAGTGGTGTTCTGATCCCCAATTCTGGTGGTGCTAGGTGAACATATGCTTGGCTGATTTGAATGGGGACCAGGCTGGGTTGCAGAAAGGAGGGAGGTGGAGCCCACTGCCTCCTGCCCGGTGGATTCTAACATGCTATCCTGTCCCATAATAAAAGGAAAACAATCCCTGGTGGCTGGACTTAAAGGGGGGAAGGGTTTTGGTTTTCTTTCATTTTTTGGAATAGAATGAGATGATGCTGTTTTGCAATATGTTTTCTGTAGCCCAGGGCAAAACCTTTTTCCAAGGCTTTTCTGCCTGTTCTGAGTGATGGAGGAGAATAAACCAGGGCACAGAATGGTTTAGTAAAGTTGGAATGAAATATAATTTTCATGGTGAAATAATACTCCAATGCTTTAGGACCCATAACTGAAAAATATAGACTGAGATTTAGGTAAGAGATTCGGACCAGACTTTGGGAGAGAAAAAGCAGATAATGTTAGGCATTATGTCTCTCCAAGGGACATACACCTGCACTCAGACACAAGTAGCTACTCCCCCCACTCCACAAACACACCCCTGAATCTTTCCTTAGGTGTCAGGCTTCTTTGGAGGTGAGTGAAGGATTTGAGTTTTGATGCTACACAAAGGTTCACTCCTCTGTAGTCTTGGAGACCAGTCTTTGGAGTTCTACCTTTTCCATAAGTTTCTTTTCTAGTCCTACATAGTTAGACAATTCCTGTGCAATTATCTGGTTTCTTCACCAGCAGCTCAGGAGGCTGAGGCAGGAGGATCGCGAGTTCAAAGCCAGCCTCAGCAACTTAGCGAGGCCCTAAGCAACTCAGTGAGACCCTGTCTCTAAATAAAATACAAAATAGGACTGGGGATGTGGCTCAGTGGTGAGTGCCCCTGATTTCAATCCCTAGTCCTCCCCACCAAAAAATGATGTGACATCAAGCTTAGGGAATATTAAACATTCAACATGTAGACTTCCTGCCCCCGAATGTGAGTCCTTGAACACATCACACACATCTTTCTTTTCTAGGACTCCTCTGCATTCACCTAAGTGTTCAGCAAAAAGAAAGTGCCAGCACATTGGGCATGAGCCCATGAAGGATGCGCTATTCTCCAAATAAGAGGAAACTTAAGCTTACTCTTAAATTATTTCATACACATTGACTGAGATGGGGTCAAACTGGTCTCTGTGGTCTCAAATTCAGAGGTTCCTCAAAGCTCTAAGGAACACGCCTGGCTACAAGAAGCAGGAGCCTGGTTTTGGTTAACGTTCTGGTCGTCACTGTCATTGCAGTTCGGTAACTCTGTTTACAGAGACATAATAGGAGTCAGGCTGTGTGCTACCCTTGCCGGAATCATGGTATCAACAGCTCTTGGGAAACAGGTGGATTTCAACTCAGGTCTGCAGGTAAAAGGCTCCACTTCCACATAACCAGTTCCCAGAACCCTCTAGGTTCTTGGTAAATTTCTTTTGAGCACATTCTTGTGCCTTTTTCTTTTTTAAATCAAAACTGTTAGTGCAAAAAAAAAAAAAAAAAATCCCCTCTATAAGGTGTGCATATTCTGAGAGCATAGCTTTCCCCACAAATATCAGCGTCACTTCCACTGCTCGGCAATAAGTGGCTGCCACTGTTGCCATGGTGATTTTCATTTTTTCAAACTGTATCCACACAGACAACACAGCTGTTTCCAGGAGGCATCAGAAGATAAGCCAGAATGTAATGGCGTCCCTGTCTTCTACCAGGAGCAGGGAGATGTGTCTTCGAGTCTGGACAGAAGCAAAGGACGGGCTGTGACTGGGCCTGAGGAGCCCCCTTGCCTTGTTTTAGGCTCAGTAGACTAACTGCTGGTAAAGGAGTAAATTAGTAAATCAGAGCTAGTGTGAGTCCAATTTCCCTCCAGTGTTCTCAGGCAGATTCTAGGCAGCGGGTCACTGCTATTTACACAAAGCAAGCTTTGGAAAGGACACCTCTTCCCTGAACTCTGCGTGTCCTGCCCCAGAAGATGATAGGAGTGAGCGGAGCTGACAAGACTCAGTACTTGCTCTCTCAGGTCCCACAGGTTTTCCCTGTGTGTGGGCTGGTGGGCACCCACCAGGACCTAGAGATGCCCATGTAAATGGTGGTATCTTCTCAGGGAAGGAATCTTTTGTTTTTGTTTGGGGCTCTGCTTCGGTAGCCAAGCCAGATGCTGAAAATTACATGACTGAGTGACCAGAACTCCCTGCCTTGAACCAGCAGCCTTGACTCCTCCTAAGCGACATTCAAAGGAGCGATCCCCCAGTGACCTTCACTTAGGTTCACTGTATGGCCCAGGACTGAAAGGAGGAAAGCCGGCTGTGTGCCTGGTGGGGAAACTGCCTCATCTGATATCATCAATGAATGCTTAAAAAACATAATTTTGTTTCTGAGTTTTAAATTATTTTTACTAAACAATCAATTATAGCTATTCTGTTGTTGCTAAGAGTATTGAATTATAAATAGGCTAAGTCACCAAATGCCCAGGAATCCAAAAATAGAAGAATTTTGCTTGGAAAGTATAAGTGGTTCTTTCTGTGAGGAGGGCCTTTGTTTGCCAAGAAACATGGCCATGGCCAATGCCTGAATCATCAGCAGTCTCCGCGGAGGTGGTCCTTATTAAGCATGAACTTGAGATGTGACCTGCCATAGTCCATGGAGCTGAGGGCGTAATGAGTTGGTCCTAACTTGCCTTGGACACTGTGACCTGCCCCATAGCACTTCACTTCTTTATGATCCTGTGACACAAATGACCGTACTGGCTGACCACATAAGCACCATGAGGAACGAGGAACCCAAATTCCTTACAGGGACCCTCAAATGTTACAATTTCATACATAAACAGAATATGAAATAAAATGGAAATCATTAAAATAAAGGCACAACAATCTTATGGGTCCCTCAGGACCTGTAAGAAATTGAAGTGTCCCAAAATATTTCATCTGTTTTCACATCATCTTTCTAAGTAAGATATTAATGGCTCTTGTCTGGTCTTTTGTTTGTTTGTTTGTTTAAAACCCAGAAATCAAAGAAAATACAGAGCATGAAGTCACTTGTTCATGTTCTTACAACTAACTCATCTGTCCAAACTACTGTTTTCTGACCTCTTATCTTCCAGATGTTCAGCTGTCCTTGAAAGGCAACAGAACCAAGAGCACTTCTCTCTGGCTGGATGAGAATTCTCTAAGTGTGTGGAAAGTAAACAGAAGTAGAACTCATTAATGTATCAGACTTAAACATCAATGTTGATCATGAGAGCTGAAATAGACGAGATAGGGGCTGTTAATAGACCAGAAGCTGAACTGTTTTCTCCAGAAGTGCTTTATCCTATTCCAGATCCTCCTTTTTCACTGTGCCGTGACTGGGAGAGAGACCACAGGGCCACCCCTCTTGCTCCTGGCAGGGCTTGCTGAAGATCAGAAGGCTAACATAGGGACAAAGTCCATTGTGATTTATTTTAACTGTGCATAACAAAATGTACCCTAGCAGACATGCTCAGCTCAGGCCTGTTCATTTAAGCACACGTGTCATTTCTCTTAGACATGAGAAGCTGGGGAGAGAAGCAACCCCAATAATGACGGGGGGAGCTCGTTCGTTTCTAAATTTTTATTTCATTTATTTTTGGGGGGGCAGAGCTAATTTTCAAAATGTCTTCTCCTGGATGAAATTCTGATATAATTATCTCTTTTGAAATTCATGTTCATTTACTCAATGAATATTTATTGAGTACCTACTAAGCACCTGCCAGATTACAAGTATTGGGGATGTGCAGGGGAGATAGACGAGGAATATGTCAACCAACCATCAGTCTCTTGAGATGGGAGACAATGTGTTACACTTGCTACCCCCCAAGGAAAAATAATTCAGAATTATAAAGTATTTTCAATAGTATCTCATCTGAATTTCATGGTACTCTAAGTTTCATGGTATTTCAGTGCAATAAGTTTTACAGTGATCTTCGTTTTGTAGCTTTAGGGACTAGAGTTCATTGAAGTTGTAATTTGGCCAAATCCATTTCAACAATAAATGGGGAACCAGGGTTTATGTTCCTCAGAACCCCTGTTCTTTACCTGTATCAGATCATCTCCATAGATTTTTAAAAATCTGTACGCTTATGCATAGCTTCCAAATCGAGTATTTAAACAGCCCTACAATTCATATAACCCTCCCACCCTTAATGTGAATTTATAGCACAACTGATTCCAAGTAGAACAGTGCTTTCCAAGGAAGTTTACTACCAAGAATCTATTGGAAGGCAAATTGAACAAAAAGGAATTGAGAAACTTGAGTCAATGAGTCATGGAGCTGGGCTAGAATGGTGGATGTCTAGGAGATAAAATGTGGCCCCTCTGCTCAAGATGTTTGTGATTTCAAAGATGAAACAAGGCATAGGAATATTTCACAACACAAGTTTTCCAGATCCAACACCTGTTATAGGAATTCAGAGATGGGAGAGGAACTGATGTCAGGTGTCCTGCCCTAAAACCTGCCTCTGAACCTTTTCTGTTAGGGTGCATGCATCACTATGGAGAGTTAGGAGCATTGGTTTCACACCCCTTTGCTTGGAGAGTGAATTCTGCTACCACAGGAGGCAGTAGCTTCCTGGACTTGACCTCTCAAAGCAAATAATTTTTAGTGCTGATTTAAGAATGGAGTAAGATAATGGCAGGGCTTAGGACATGTGACATTATTGTTAGGTGAGTTACCCTGGGGAATTAGGGACTACTCATCTTTGCCTCTATGGGCTCCTCTGTAGAAAGGGAGCTTTAATAATGTCAGACTCCCTTATTAATGTGTCAGGAGGATCCTGTTGCATGATGGATGTGAAAGGAGGAGGGGATTTATTGCTAAAGGAATCCTCTGAAACAGAGGCTGGACCGAAGGCACATCCCGAGACTAGGTTTCTCATCCTTCCTATTTCACAAACTAGAACCCAGGTGTCCTGCTAAAGTTTCACTCAGGTCAATGCCATGGACTGAGTAGAGGTCCAGCTAACAAACCAGGTGGTCTCATTCTTAGGTTCTCATGCCCAGTGCCCGGGAAACACGCTGTTAGGGATGATTTATCAAGCCCATTATCTGGCCATCAGGAAGCATCACCCAGAATGACATCCTCCCCACCCCCCGGGTTCTGCACACCCTGCTAAGCGTCTACCTCAGGTGGAAGTTGAACGTGACCTTGTGTGAGCACTACCCGGCTGCAGATTTCTCTGGAGAAAACACCTTCACTGGGCCCAAGGCTCTCAGCCTTGGCCTTGCCTCAATTCTCCTGCGCCCACTCACCCCTCTCCACCTGGCCCCCACCCTGCGTGCCACCCTTACAGTCCCCCTGCATATCCTCCTCCATCCCCACTGCATTCACAGGCCCCTGGCTGTTCCTGGAGAAATTCCACTCTGGGCTATTTCCAGCCCGTGTCTAACAGTCTACTTTCTGTTTTAAATTCTTAGCCAACGCTTTTCTCTGTTTTTTAAAAACAAATTACTCCTACAGGTTTTATTTGTCCTTAACAGTTAAAAAGTTAACTTTGCTGTTGTATTATCTGATGTTTCAAAACGGCCAGCAGTGAGGGGAGAGGAAGCCTGTTTAGCCATTTTTCTTTGGCTTGTTTGCTATGGGACCAGCTGCACGTAGTCCTGGCCAGGGCAAAGGGCCTCCTTCCTGTGCATGCTCCTGGCCTAAGCTGAGGCTCTGGCTCAGCCCCAAGGACTCCAGGTCAACACCTTTCAAGATCTCAACATGAGATCTTAAAGTCCGCCTTTTCAGAAGTTCTCCCCATTGAGGGAGCCCAGCTGTATGAGGTCAGTTGCTCAAAACACTCACTAGCTGCCTTGAAAAGGACTTAGTTATTTTTGACACTTCTTTTATCTTCCAGAAAGTCTTATTGTTTAAATACATTCCTTTAACATTACTTAATAATAGTTATTAAATTATTTTAAGTTCCTTTAATTAATATCTCATTCATGATCCATGTTTTATTCATTCATTTTAAATGACTATTGGAAATACAGGTGGGGGGAGATGTGTTTTTACATGTAGTTTAACGTGAAGAGGCTCTGTCTGTTTCCTCCTGGTTGAATATGATGTCTGATGCTCAGCTCTGGATTCTGGGTAAATTGCTTACTCCAGTGGGGATGATAATAGTACCTGGCCTTCCCTGAAGGAGCTTCTTTCCCTGTCCCTGAAGGTCCTTTAAGACTAAGTCCTACTGAAAATCATGAACTTGAAATGGCATTTCCAGGACTTGTGGGTGAGAATCCTTCTGACCATGCATGAACCTAAAGCTTTTAAAGCCAACACTTCCTATTCCATATTGTACGTGTAAGAATCAGCAGTCTTTTAAATACTCGAGCATATTCAGTTTCTTTGGAGGAAATGATAGGTTTTGTCAATGCAAAGATGAGAAAGAAATATGTCAATCAGGTCTGCACATTTCCACACCATTTGGTCCAGGTTCACCTTCTGTGTTGGAAGCACAAACATCTATTACTGATTAAGAGTGAAAGAATGAATTTCTACATACAGAAATCAGTTCTGTGTGGTTTTCATCCAGTTCTTGAAAGTGCTCACCCCGGGGGCTTCCAGAGGACGGTATATGAGAACCAAACATTCTTCCAGGTTCAAGGTGGCATCAAATGGCCCTGGCACTTGCCATTCAGACCCATGTAGTCCCCTCTCCCGTTGAACTGGGGTTGGTCTATGTTGGTCTGTTCCCACGTAGTGGAGCAGATGTGATGGTGTATCATCTGAGATTAGAGGTGAAACATCATGGTGTGGGCCAGGAAGTGGCTCAGTGGTAGAGCACTTGCTTGGCATGTGGGAAAAAAGAAATGCAGCTTCCATTTTGGTTGCCCTCTCACACACCGTCAATATTCTCTTGATTTGTTCTCTCTGGGGGAAGCCTGGTCTCCTACAGCTCTGTCAAGAACTCTGTGTGGCGAGGAATGGGAGCTTTTGACCAACAGCTGTGTCAGCAAACCTGGAAGTAAACCCTCCAGTCCCACTGGGTCTTCAGATACTGCAACCCTGGCCCACAGCTTATCTGGAACCTTTCCGAGAGACCCAGAGTCAGAGCCACCTGGCCTGAGTTGAGCCTCAGAAATGAGAACTAATGAACATAAACTTGTTAAATGGTAAAGGTGAGCTGTTTGTCACATGGAAGTGAATAGCTAATTGTCACTTCAACTCTAAAATTCCTCACACTTGGTCAATGGGAAACAACTTTACAGAACTGTGGGATATGCTAGTGGCTTTCTTTTGTTAAGGATTATTGCTTTCCTTTTAGTTTTTATAAAGAGACAGATTTTAGAAGATCTAGTCTGAAGGCTTCTGTATCTTTCATAAGACCGTAAGCAAGAACATGACCTCTGATGTCACCCTGGGCCACATATCTCATGGAGTTCAATAACAGGAAAACACAAAACAAAACAAACAACAAACAGAAACACACAGGGCTGAGGATTCGTGTTTTACTTGAGCCACGTCAACTGAGGGACCTCCCTCTCTACTTTGTTGCTGGGGATGCTCTAAACAAAAATTAGCTCTGAATTAAGAACCTAATTTGTACCAGATACCCATTTTAAAAAGAGATGTCTTATTTTTTACTTTCCTGTTTGGAATAAATATTTCTTAACCCTACCAACCAACTCAAGTGGAGAGAATTAAGCTTAACTCAAGATACTGTGAATTTGTTGAGTGCCTATCATAGGTCATGCAGAGTCCTAGGCTCTGGAAGCATGGAGATGAATTAGACAGGTAGGGCTTGCTCCTGAGAAGCTTATCTGGAGATGAACAGCTGCATCTAGAACCAACCATAAAGAGAGGTGACTTGCTCTTGCACTTGGTTTTTGCAGAGTGAGGGAAGCAACGGGGGCACACCGATGAAAGCAAAAGATGACTGACTTGAGCCTGGGGAGAAAGACAGGCTGCATTAGAACACCTCCAAGGACAATAAGTGCCCAGGAGGAGGTGGGAAGCCAAGTGTGGCTCAGGGGAGGGGTGGAGGGGAGGTGGAGGTGTATGGGGTGCAAATCAAAACCAATTAAAATGCCTCTATTTGGGAACACAGTTCATATGGAAGAGATTAGGACACAATAAAGGCTATTTTTCCACATGAGTACCAAATTAATAACTAGCTAACCTACCAGGGAATAATAAAGCTATTTCACAAGACTACACAGCATTCCCAGTCAGCTGTGATGTTGCTGAATTTTAGCAGAGTTGAAAGAAGAAATACTTTGGAAATAGAAACACGTCCAATTTTCGTTGTCCACAGATTGTGGCAAGTTTCCCATAAGCTGAAACAAGAGTTAGAAAAAGTTCTGGAGACTCTGCTTCTGAAGAGCCTACTGAACCCCAGGAAAGGACAAATGTACCAATACCAAGTTGAAAGGCAAGCTGCTCTTGGGTTTGTCTGAGCACACTGGATCTGTGGTGCTCATACTAACTGCATCTGGTCTGCATATTTTCTCTACAGAACCTCAGATTGCTCCCCAGAATAAATGGACTTCTTTGGAGCACCCCAGCTGAGCAGCGTATCCTGATGTCAGGCTGTTGAAGAGGCTGCTTGCTGGAGCAGTGGCTAACCAGATTCATTAGCCTCTTGCATATCTTTCATGATCTTAATGATTTATTTATTTAGTGGCACCCAGGAAATCTCTCTAACCTCTAGACCAGAAGTTGCAAACTCAGGTGCCTGTGAGGACACACCTAATGACATAGAGGAATGAGCCGCATGTAGAAACCGAGGAGATGAAGAGCAACTCCCATACGCTGGAGCCAGCAGCTGGCCTGCGTCGCAGTGAGGGAATAGACATTTTCTTTTAATATTTTGCTTGTTTGTTCATTTTTAAGAGAGCCTGAACATCTAGACCACTATGTGAAATTTGCCAATTTTTAAAAAAATGTTGGCATGCCATATAAAAGATTTAAACACTGTGACTGAACAAAGTATGTCTGCAGATGGGACCTGGCTGTGGACCACTCGTTTGTCACTTCAGCTTTAGACAATCAAATTAGCAGTTGTTGTCTTTGGCACACGTTAAAGGAATTGTACCGAAACCACCGTGACCTCATGGCACCTTTCAGTGCTGTCGGGAGCAGCAGGCAGTGGAAGCAAGTCATGTGACCTCACAAAGTTATTATGGTGGTTCCAGCACTTGTAGAATTAAAGGGATGTAGGATTCCTACCTGCATTAGCATATGCAAATTTACAAATAACTTTTGATGATGTTTAAACATGTATCTGGACTCAAAGAGAGAATTCCTGGGGTGTGAACCAAAGGGAAAACTCACAGCTAGAATGATGAACTCCTCCTGATGCTATTTTCATTCCAGTTTTGCTTAACAAAAATATTCAAAACATAAATAACATCCACAAGAGTAACCATTATGATGGGGATGGGGAGAGAAAACTCAAAAATGGAACAATTTAAAAAGAAGGAATTGGTACCTTAAAACACAGAAATAGCAAATGTGAAAACTCCTCTAACACAGCTATGTTTAAAATGATTTAGGATATCATAAAATTAAATACAACACAGAACGAAGGACAAAATTATCCAATTTGAAAAAGAAAAAAGATCTAGAAAGTGTAGCCAATAAGATAAAAAGCTCAGTTGGTATAGCTCAGAAGAGAATAAGTTCAAGGAGAACTTCTAGACGTGGGTGAACAAGAGACAGAATATCAAAGAACTAACAGGCATGCAGAATAAGCTGAAATGATCCAACATATACTTAACAGGAGTTTTGGAACAAAGAAAAAGAATGAGAGAGAGGCAGTGTCCTCACAGAATTTCCACAGAATTGAAGAATCATATCATATTCTGAGTGGAATAAATAAACACAGATTTCCCACCATCCAACTGTATAATAACAGTCTATCAAGAGAAAAAAATCAGCTATGAAGAAAAGACACATTATTAAAAAAGAATAATAATTGTAGAGCTTTTTAAATCAATAACAAAAACATTTAAGATAAAATTGTCTTATATCTCTAATCAGCTGAGGCTAATATTTGTCAATTGTGAATTCTATACCCAAATAAGTTACTCTTCAAAAGTGAGGACAAAATAGATTTTTAAACCAGACAAATAATTTACTGCTGAGTTACTAGTACTGAGATGATTTACTAACCACACATTCAACTTCAGTAAGGAATCACTTAAGGAAACGCTCCAGAAGAGGACTGGAGAAAGAGTGGGTGTGTGAAGCAACGTTAGAAGGGTAGAGACTGAAATGAGTGCAAGATGTAAGGATAATAATGAGTGTTGGACGGTGAAAAATGAGATGGGAACTAACATACTAGACAATGACATCAATGATGGAAGGGATGAAAACACTTAGAGCATTTGAATTCCAGCATGATGCTAGGGATATTTTTTTCAAATGGTGTAAATTTTGCATGCTAAAAATCTGAGGATAATGACTGAAATAGTGGGAGCAACTAGAATGAACCACTCTTGAGTAGTAAAACCACAACCTCAAGAGACACAGGGAACTCAGCTAACAGGCAGCAGAAGAGAAACAAGGAGCAGAGAAAGATCAACTTATATAAAAACCATGCAATAAACCAACCTATATGCATACATATGAAATATATATAAGTATTAGCAGAAAAGAAACAAGGAGCAGAGAAAGATCAACTTATATAAAAACCATGCAATAAACCAACCTATATGCATACATATGAAATATATATAAGTATTAGCAGAAGAGAAACAAGGAGCAGAGAAAGATCAACTTATATAAAAACCATGCAATAAGCCAACCTATATGCATACATATGAAATATATATAAGTATTTTAATGTTTTACGTATGTTTTAAATATGTTAAGTCCTATAACATACATTATATTTATATAACATTATGTGTAAAATTCTCACATGAGTACAAAGAGATATATACAAGAATATCCTCATGGCAGTTTTGTAATAATAAGATAGCCACTACTTAAAGGTCAATTAGTATGGATATGCACAAATAAGTTATGACGTGTAAAAATATATCACAATGGAATTACATAGCAGTTAACATGAATGAATTATAGCTAGAATTACCAGTATGGACACATTAAAAAAAAAATAGTTGTGAACGGAAAAAACAAGTTCTAAGAGCATAACATGGAGGGCACCTTGATTGGCTACCTAAAAGTCACTAATAGCCACCTCTCTCCAGGGACTTTTTCTACAGAATGTCAAAAAGCTAAAATGTTCAACATCCTGCCCTCTCTTACAGCAAGAGGTGCATTAGTTCTAGCAAATGAAGATCTCTGGGCATCTTTCCCTTCCAAAATAAAACAATAAAAATTAACAAGGAAAAGGCTTTTGCCGTTGCCTTCCATATTTATCCTCCTTGAAATGTAAACTTCTGAGGTTTAGTAACCAATTTAAAATCAGCAGAGAAAAAGTCACACACCAGGATGGTGGAGCAGGGTGGTAAAAACCATCATTATCATCTCCAATACATCAATGGATCACCACTGGACCATTCTCCCACACCCAGACTTGTTACATGAGATTAAATAATGCTCTTAATTAGTTAATATCCTGAGAAGGGTTTTTTCTGTTATTTGTAGCTCAGTGTAACATAAAGGAAACAAATGCAATGTAATATCATTTATGCAGAATTTTAAAGATGCAGAAAGAGTCCTAAATAACATTCACTCTTTAAAAAAACTGGGTGATGGGTATGGATTTTCTTCTACTAAATTACTAAATATTCTACTAAATATACAACTAAATTATTTGTAAAGTTTTCTTTATAAGAGAAGCAATTTCAAACAGGTAAAGCCTCCAGTTCTCATGATAGACATGGTTTGCTGAGCCTTTTGCGGGTGGTGCTCTGAACTCCCTACCTGATCCATTTCATCACCCCAATGCGTAGAAGCAGGGCTGAGGGAAGCCTGTCTCCATCAGACAGTTCTAAGTACAGATCTGCTGCAACCATGGCAAACCACCCAGGAGAACCGAAACTTGGGAAACATTCATGCTGCAACACACCAGTAAATAGAGAATCTGAAGAGATGCTCCAGAGAGTGGCGATGACTACCTGAAAGGAATGCAAGCTAGAGAGCATGATGATTGACACTAGGCATCTGGGGGATGAAGGTGTGGGATGATCACAAGGTTGAGGGACCTCCCAGCTCACGGACCCCTTGCCAAAGGGTAGGCCAGCATACCCTTTTTAAAATGCTTTCCAATTGCATTTAAAAAACTGTTCACACAATTGGGGCAGCAAGCTAGCAATGCTGTTAATTTTTGTCAAAATTTTATTTATGCAAGATATGTATTCTCATGAGGGAAAAATGAAAAAAGAAGCCAGAGTGCAGGAGGTGTAAAGTAAAGTGAAAGACTTTTTCCTCCCTCTCCAATCTTAAGTCCCACTCTGAGAGGTAAGCATTTTTAATATCCTTATGCTTCTAGATATTTTAAGTTTAATTAGCAAATATATATGCTTTTCAAAGAATAACTATGGGATGGCACCATATCTATTATTCAGTAAATTGCATTTTAACATAATTAATATATTAGGTATCTTTCCAAATGAGCTCAATAGATATATCTCATTATTCTTAATAGCTACAAATTGTTACATGCAGATATTACATCTACTAAACCTGTTCTATGTTGATGGAGTTTTAGGCTGATCTTAATTTTTTTTGACATTATAAACAGCGTTGCAAGGAATATCTTCATATAACTCATCTGTCCCCTACACATATGAAAAACCACTTTCATCACATTTGAAATTTCCACGTGTATTTATTGTTTTTTTTTTTTCTTGACTGTTGTTTCACAAATCTGCCAAGCTTTCATTCACAAGCACCAGACTTTAATGGCTGAACTTCACAATTCATTTTCGTATCTGGTAGCGCTCATTCCCTGGCACTGCTCAGAATGTGCAGAATTTTCTTTGCTATTCTTAAATGCTTATTTTTCCAGATGAACTTTGGCATCATTCTGTCATTTAAAATCTTCAGTCCATTATCTCTGAGCAGCCAGCCAGCACACACCTCACCTGAGTGGCTTTCTAGACTGGGGACCACCAAGCCCCTGGGGATGATGGGATGCAGCCCTGAGAGAGGTGTGTGAAGCAGAATCAACTGTGAGGGCCCCCGGGGGCATGCAGGCTCGAATATCAGCCCTTGATTTACATCTGTGGGTGGAGGAATTATCTGGACAAACAGACTGGCTTGCAGATACTGCAATTTGGAGGACCCAGGCTCTCCATTACCCCACAGTGAGGTGCACCAGCCAGCCAGCCCAGAGCTGGCCCACTCCAGTGCTCTCCGAGCTTTTCCCTTCAACCTTAAATGTGGATATTCAGCTTAGCCTCTCTGGGGAGGTGAGAGAAAAAGATAAGGAAACAAAAATACAAGGAGGTAAAAAGAACTTGCTGGAAAAATCCCCCAGATTGATTTAAGCCATCAATTTTTTTTTCTCAACTCTTACTATCAATATTCTCAGAGGCAAGAGAAGGTATTACATTCATGGAACAGCAATAGGAGGATAGAAAAAGAAACATTCAGGAAATGTCAAAGAGTGTTTAGAAATCAAAAATACTGGGCTGAAATGAAATGAACGTGTCAGAATTTGAACATTGAGGTTGAGAAAATTTCCCATAAAGTATATTGACAGAGATAGATGTTTAATGAGAGAGAAAAAGATGGGAAAGGAGATCACTTTCATTGGTCTAACATCTTTATTAAATGGGTTCTAGAAAGAGAAGAAAGCAGGGCATGGTGGTATGGTGAAAGGCCGTGATCTGTGGAGGCCAAAGGAAGACAATAGCAAGTTCAAGGCCATCCTGGGCAACTTAGCAAGACCCTGTCTCAAAATAAAATTTTGAAAGGGCTGAGGGTATCACTCAGTGGTGAAGAGCATGCCTAGCATGGGTAAAGCCTTAGGTTTAATCCCCAGCACTTCAGGAAAAAGAAGAGGAGAGAAAAGAAATGATGGAATTCTCAAGCAAACTGTACAAGAAAAACTTCTCAGATGGAAGGATATGAGTTTCTAAATCAAAGACCCCATCCAATACCAAACAAGATGAATGGAAAGGAGTATTATGCCCAGGTACAGTGAGGTGGGATTGCAAAACAAAAAAGGTAAAAATCAGAATCTCAATGACTTGAGAGATGGAAGCTGGATCACAGAAGGCCGGAAGTCACACAGCACTAGTTCCCTGAACACACTCAGGGAAACCGGAAGACAAGGAAAGACATCTTGGGAATTTGAGGTCACAATGCTTCTGACCTAGAATCCGTCAGCTCTGGTGTCAGTCATGAGGGGAGATGGAGGCCAGGATAACCATGCACCATCCCCAGATCCACTCATCTCGACCTTCCCTTTGCAGAAAAGGACGTGTCTCAGGAAAATGTCTCCAAAGAGAGGTAAAATGAAGAGGTTGGTTGTAAAATGATGAGAACCGGTAAGACTTTGAAAGGAGTAAAGGCCAAGGGAGAAAGAGCTGAGGAGACTTTAAGGCTCATTGCTTCTGGTATCAGGGGGAAGGAGTCCAGGACAGGTAAAGGGTGAGCAAGGTCAGGAAGGGCTGCAGAGAATGGAAGGGATCCCTCAGAGGTGGGAGGGAGCTTCAGAGAAGAAGGAAGCACACGTTCTCAGGAAAGGCAGTTTGAATAGAATAACAGGAGTGAAGAACAGGATTGGTGGAAGCCAGTTTATAGGGGCTAAGAAGGGATGTAAAAGGAGAGGAGCAGAGCTCGCTTACTAGCTTTGGTGATGGAGAAGAAAACAATGGCAAAAGCAAACAAGAAAGACCAGCAAAGTTGCTCAGACTGGCCTCCAACTTGTGGTCCTCTTGCCTCAGCCTCCCAGATCACTGGGATTATAGAAGGGGAAAGCATGGGCATATCTGAACCAAGGAATGAAAGAAATTATATAGGGGAAGGAATTAAAGATGATGGAAGAAAGAGTGAATTTGGAAACATTATTTTTTTTTTCCTAATGAAATCTTTATTCTCCCTGTTTGTTTTTAAAGAAATATTCTTAAAATGGATACAAAGAGACAGGAATCCAAGTGAAGATATTCACCCTACCAGGGAAGACAGATGATTTCTTTGAAAATGGAGAAATTATTGGAAAGATAAAGGTAAAACGATGATGTAATATTAAGATCTGGTTGAGTCTGTATATGTTAAGAGGAAACAGATATTTCTAAAAATGAGAGTTTAAGTCAATGCTAGAGGAGTAACTCAGGAGGAAGTCTAAAGAATCTAAGTTCAAGGAGCAAGGGATAGATCTGAGACCTGTTACATGAGTTTGGAGAACCACCTGGTGAGCCCTACTGAGAACCAGACCCTTCCGACAATTTTTAATAGAACCCAGGAAAGGGACTTGAGAGCAGAAAACAACTAATTTACAAGAGACCTATTGAATTAAAAAACTCCAAAGAATGGATTGCTGAAAAATCAACTTTTTATTGATATGGTAATTTAGATATGCTTTCAGATTCTCTTATTTTTTTAAAGATATTCTTGTCAGACTGGCTTGGTGGCACACACTTGTAATCCCAGCGACTCAGGAGGTTGAGGCAAGAGGAGCAAGTTTGGGTCTCTAAGCGACTTAGTGAGGCACTGCCTCAAAATAAAAAATAAAAGGGACTGGGGATGTGACTCAGTGATAAAGTGTCTCTGGGTTCAATCCCCAGTACAAAGAAAAAAAAAAAGAGAGAGAGATTGTTGTCAAATTTCCACAATGTTTTTTCTTTCACTTTTCCTTCCTTTTGTCATTTCTATTTTTCTTAGTAATTATTACTATGCTTGTTTGTGACAGAAAGAATTCACCAAAACACACAACAAAAGAAAAGTATATTCTGTAGCAGATGATGGTTTAAATGTGCTTGAAGTATGGTATGATACAGGTTTTGAACATGGTATATATGTGCACATGATGTATATGTGTGTTCAAAAGAGTTTTAAAATCATGATATAGTGAAGGGAAACAGTCTTACTTTTAGAAAATTTATTGTGGTGCTAGGAATTGAACCCTGAGCTGTTTCACCACTGAACTACATCCCCAACCCTTCTTCATTTTTCATTTGAGACAGGGTCTTGCTAAGGTGCTCAGGGTCTCATGAAGTTGCTCAAACTGGTCTTGAATTAGATAGTAGCCACTTGGATTATAGACTTCACTACCGCATTCAACTGGGAACATTCTTTGCAAACAAGTGTTTGCCTTTATTTAATCCATTTTAAAAATCCCAAATAATTATGGCAGGCACTATCTTAACCAATGAATATAAAGATTTTTTTTTAAGTAAATAACTTCATCTAACATTGAGTCTTTTGTTTCTCCCTATATTCTGGGAGCAGGCAGAAAAATCAAAAAGAGATGTTCAAAGGAGAAAACAAAGTATTAAACAACAAATCTGTGTACTTCAAAAATCACTACTACTTGCGGGGAGAGACTGCAATGGAAAAAATATTGGTGAGTCAATTTGTTTGCAGCCAGTTGACTTCCAACGTTGTTTGAAATTAGGTTCTGTTCTGCAAGGTGACGAGGAAGTGTTCTACATCGTGGAAGCATGAGTAGAAAACCTGAGTGGGTTAATTCTGAGCAGATCTTGGGTGGAAGGTCAAGAGCTCAAGGGAAACAACCTCATAAAGATCAGGGTGAAGCAATAGGCCATTAGCACAAGGGGTACTTTTAAATGAAAGCTTTGGGTCAATCATCAGCTTAGAATCATCTTAGATACACACAGTGAGTGCAGGACGCAGCTGACACATCATCCCAGCTTGTCCCCAGGTGGGCTGGGTGACTGCAGAGCCACATTGGTCCTGCCCAGTGATTGTCTTTGGCGGTGCCTGTCATGCTTGAGGAGAAAAAGATATCACTCCCGCAGCAGAAAATTAAACAGCACTTTCAGCCTGTTTCAGTTTTAAACCTTGAATGCACCTGATTTTGCACGAGTCTGACTAATTTAGAAGGAATATTGTCTGTGAGGTGGAACCGAACTCCACGGAGTCCCTTTGTCCTTTAAACAGTCTCTCTCGCTCCTGGATCATCTGAGCTGAATAAGTGTAGAGCTGGTCCGGCCCGAAGTGATGGTACCCTCCTTCTGCCCCATGTTTGCAAGAGACATCTGGAGATTAGGAAGCCAGCCTGACAACGTGGATGCCTGATTGAAAACCCAGGTAAATAATTGCTTCTCTGAGGTTATTTCAAGGTTTTCCAACAGAATGTGTGTATTTATCAAACCTCCATTTCATAAGATCCCTTTGTTTAGAGCAAAACAGACTGAAATACCTGCCAGGAGTCTGAGCTGATTTGAAATGACAGGGACGGGAATTCCCAGTTGATTCTCAACAAGTCGCATTTTCGTATATCCCTGAGGGCAAATTCTGTGACACCTCTCACAGACACGTTCCAGCCTGACACACAGAGGGGACTGCTGTGATTTCAATTTGAATATTAAACATCAACAAAAAGAATTACCTCAAAAGCAACTTACTTAAAGAACTCCCTTAGAAAGTTGAAGCTCTTCTAAGATAGCTAAATTGGACCAGTATGGATTTTTCTTCCTAATAGTGGAAAAAAAAAAAAAAAAGAGAGAGAGAGAGAGAGAGAGAAAAATCACACAGCAGGGGCTGAAATATGTGACAAACAATTTGGAAACAGCTGTGCTGATTGCAATAGTCTCCCAATAATATACAGCCTGTATTCTCTCTCAGTTTGATTCCTTGACTCCAGGAAATGCTGAAAAGATACAAAGCATGTTTTCATGCCAACCACTTTTAACATAACCAATGTCTTTCCTGGTGTATGGCTAGAATCAGATGATTAATGTCTAACTTGAGGGGGTCCAAAGTGTTCTCTTTTTCCTCCTTTGTCTCTTTTACAAAATACCTTAGAATTGAAAAACAAGGAAAATGGACCCCAAATGTCAATAGCAGGTGGTTAATTTTTTGGCGGCTACAGACATTAATGTACTGAAGAGAAGATCAAGTACAGAATCATGAAGAATTTGTGAAACCATCTGTAATTTTAATACATTTAAAGCCCTGGCAACCAGAGTCTTCAAAATGTTGAAACTCTTCAAATTTTGCAATCCAATCTTATGACCAAAAAAATCTTCCCAAATACTGATGAAGTGCTTACTAAGTAAGTAGTACCAAGTTGTTCTAAGTCAGGTATTTCTCATGATGTCATTTATATTTTTTACGGGAAAAAAATCATCTGAAGTCTGTTTTCATGGAAGACATGACAACACAGCTATGATTTTGTTTTCCTTTTGTCATTTTATAATTGGCCACCTACATCGCCTGACTTCACCACTGTCCTCTCTTCTCCCTGTGTTATGATGTGACTTTTAAACATGTAGTCCCCCCGTGCATGCATATCCACAGTCACACATCTGTTTGTTTCTGGGTATTTTATTTTGTTCATTTGACCTGTCTTTCTCTATAGCAGCACCACATTGTAATCATGATAATAATCTTATTATTCCATTATTTTTGCTTTTTAGAATTGCTTTAGATACTGTAACTCACTTATTCTTTCATATGAAATTTAAGTAATTTTATCCAATATTGGAACATAAAACATTATTTTGGGGGGAAGTATATTACATTTTTAAATTGACTTCGGGATGTTGTGGTCTGAATATGTTCCTTCCAGTTCATGTGCTGGGAACCTGGTCCACAGCGTGGGGCCTCATAAGAGGTGATCAGGTCATAAGGTTCTGCCTTCATGACTGGACTAATGTCATGATCACAGGACTGGGTCAACAATCACAAGCAGAATTGTTGTAAAAGTGATTTGGCAGCTGGGCGTGGTGGTGCCTGCCTGTAATCCCAGTGGCTCAGGAGGCTGAGGCAGGAGGATTGTGAGTTCAAAGACAGCCTCTGCAACTTAGCAAGGCCCTAAACAACTTAGCAAGACGCTGCCTCTAAATAAAAAATAAAAAGGGCTGGGGATGGGTCTAGTGGTTAAGCGCCCCTGGGTTTAATCCCCAGTACAAAACAAAACACACACACACACACACACACACACACACACACAAACATAAAACAAGCAGAAAGTGAGTTTGGTCCTCTCTTGCCCTTACATCTTCTGCCACAAGGTGCTGCAGCACAGATGCCCCCGCTGGAGGCCAGCAGCATGCTTTTGAAGTTCCCAGCCTCCAGAACGGGAATCCAAATACATCTCCATTCTTTGTAAACTGCCCAGCTGTGGTGTGCTGTTATAGCAGCAGAAATAGACCAAGCCAGCATTTTTAATATCGAGCGTTCCCACCAAAGAACAGAGCATGTATCTCCTTTATTCAAATTTTACCATTTCCTTCCCAGGTTCTGAGCATTCGCTCTGCTTGTGTCTGTTGCCCCTGCTGCTCTACCGGGTGACTGATGGCTTGAATGAGCTTCAGGCCTCCCCTAGGCTCCTCTGGGAGCCTTCCCCGGGGCTTGGGACGTGTTTCCTAAGCTGGATGCACCTTCCTGCTTCTGGCCAGCTCCCTGTGCTCATTGGAGGGGTGCCTCCATCACGCCCGATTCCTTTCCCCCTGTGCATCCTTTGGCAGGCTGTGTGTTTGGTCCTGTGATCAGTCTTCTGACTCTCCATCATTTCTGCCTCTCCTTTCTAATGAGCCACAGCACACATTCAGGGAACCTTCCAGCCCGGGAGAAAATAGGCTACACAGTGCTCTTGTCAGATTCCAGGCACTTTAATTCATAGTCCTCCAACAGACAATAAAGCACATCTCGCTGATTGCCTAATAAAGAGAGGAGAGATTGCTCTCTGAATGTGCGGTAATTGGATCATGTCTTTGCTCACATGGTGTTCAACAGGGATCCAGGACGTTTTAAGTTTTTTTGTCTCTTTATTAGCATGAGAAAGACAGAGACCACGTTGGGGCATCCGGCACTTTCCCCTGCCATGATGGGTGGCAGAACCATCAATCCACATTCCAGGCTTAAGAGCACATTTTATGTGTCAGGCAGGGTGCTTGGTGTTGGCTTTTCAAAAGATAGCCAAGAGTCCAGAAAAATTGAAGAAAAAAAAAAAAGTCATGAAAGCCACAAATTAAAATGAACACAGGAGATGTCACTCATGTTTAGGGCTCCTGGCCATCTATCAGAAAGTTCTGGTCCCCTGGGAAGGGGAGGAGAGGAGGGCTCAATTAGAGGAGGGCTCCCCTGGCTGAAGGAGCTGACCTCTTGCCCTGTCTCCAGCTCCTGCTGAGAGGAGTGCCTCCCCTGAGGAGGATCTGGCATGGAGATGCTGCAGACCAAGAAGGTGAAGGCAAAGCTTATCTACAGAAAGCAGAGCTGCCGTCATCAATGGGGAATAGGAAGAAGATCCCCCTGATAGGCCCCTGGACTAATGCTGCTAGCGAGGTCCCCAGTGGACACAGTGCTGCCCTCCTGTCCTCCTCAACCTTTGCAATTAGAGGATGGGGCTTCTTAAGGGGTTGCCACCCCTGTGATACCTTCTGAGAGCTGCTGGCAGTAGCAACCCATGAGCCGCGACACACCCAAGTCACCTGGGCCCACCTTTGAGCTGCATCTCTGTGCCTGGCAGACCCAGAAGCCTGTGAGCTGCGGATGATGATCCCTGGTGCGCTGGGTTACTGCGGGCTACGCCACAGGCCTTGACAGTCATAAACACTGGGTGCAAGGTTGGGAAAGCAGCTGTCATGTTATCATTGGCTCAGAAGCAACTTTCCCTTAAAAGAATAGCTCAAACTCCTTTTGCAAATGAAACACGGGGTCACTGTTCTGAACTGAATACAGGTATAGAAAAGGTTACAGATTCTGGAAATGAACACCCTCCTGCTCAACTGGTTTTCTGACCCGATTGTATCTGGTGCATGCTACCAGCATGCTCCAGCCAGTCATCTTCCAAAAGCACTGCCAGAATAAACTGCCTGAACATCTGATGGTTTCTACCCCTCGTCTTGGATATGAGTTGGAGCAGAAGGGGACAAAGCCCCTACCCTGTGTTGGATAACTAGGACCACCCAAGAGTCCTGAGAAGGGGAATAGCTTGGAGCCAACAATAATTGTACAATAAACACAGCACTTGTCATTTGTTCAGTCTTAATTATGAATTGTATCAGGTGCTATAAACAGTTTATGATCTTTGACTCTCATAACAACCATGAGGCATGTATAATTATCCCCACTTTATAGATGAGGAAAACAGGTACTCAGGAAGATGAGGTAAGTACCTTCCCCAAGGCTGTACTGTGTAGATGACGGAAGAAATTAAATCCGCACCCAACTAACGTTAGATCTTGAGTTCATTTCAGAATACTTAGCACTCTGCTGCTTTTGTTCACTTTTACCATCCACATATAAAGAAGTTTAGAGAAGTCTGGTTAGCTAGTATTATAAGATAAGATATTATATATAGCAAATCAGAAAGAGTTGAGATATTGACCCCCAAAGCACAAAAAATAAAAGCAGGAATCAATAATTGGGATAGATTCAAACTAAAAAGTTTTTTCTCAGCAAAGGAAACAATCAGCAATGTGAGGGGAGAGCCTACAGAGTGGGAGAAAATCTTTGCCACATGCACTTCAGATACAGCACTAATCTCCAGAATATATAAAGAACTCAAAAAACTTTACACCAAGAATACAAATAACCCAATCAATAAATGGGCTAAGGAAATGAGCAGACACTTCAGAGAAGAAGGTCTACAAACAATCAATAGGTATATGAAAAAATGTTCAACTTCCCTAATAAGAGAAATGCAAATCAAAACTACTCTAAGATTTCATCTCACCCCAATGAGAATGTCTATTATTAAGAATACAAGCAACAATAGGTATTGGCGAGGATGTGGGGGAAAAGGTACACTCACACATTGCTGGTGTGATTGTAAATTGGTGCAGCCACTCTGGAAAGCAGTATGGAGATTCCTTAGAAAACTTGGAATGGAACCACCATTTGACCCAGCTATTCCACTCCTTGGCCCATACCCCAAGGACTTAAAGTGAGCATACTACAGTGACACAGCCACATCAATGTTTATAACAGCTCAATTCACAATAGCTAAACTATGGAACCAACCAAGGTGCCCTTCAATGGATGAATGGATAAAGAAACTGTGGTATACATACACAATGGAATATTATTCAGCTATAAAGAAGAATAAAATTATGGCATTTGCAGGTAAATGGATAGAGTTGGAGAATATCATGATAAATGAAATAAACCAATCCCCCAAAACCAAAGGTTGAATGATTTCTCTGATAAGTGGATGATAACAGGGGTGGATAAGGCAAGAGTGGAGGAAGGAGGGATTATGTAGAGGAAAATGAGGGGTGGGGATTGGGTGGAGGGAAAGGAAAGATAATAGAATGAGAGAAACATCATTACCCTATGTACATGTATGATTATGCAAATGGTGTGACTCTACTTCATATAAAACTAGAGAAATGAAAGTTGAACCCCATTTGTGTACAATGAATCAAAATAATAACAAATAAAAAAATAAAAATAAAAACTTGGAACAGAAATTGAAGAAGGAGAAAAGAAACTATTTTTTAAATAACCCAAAACAACAAAATCCCCTACAGAACCCCCAAGTGAATAATTTGGAGACATTGAGTAAAGAAGTAAATAGTTATCTCTCAATAATCTTTGAGGTTATTGCTCAATTACAGCATCGAAATGGGTTCTCTCTGTGCTATTTAAAACCTGTTGAGAACACCTCCTAGAGAATTTTAGGGATGTAGGGACATTTAGGAATCATATCAAGCTGACTTTATAGATGTTAATAACAAGATCCAGAAGGGGACAGAGTTGATCCAGCCAAGTGCTGAGTACAGGCCTCACCTTTGACCCCTGACCCAAGACACTGTCAACTCTTTCTGGATACTCCCAAGGGCGTTGGGCAACACATCCTAGTAAGCCTCTCATAAATACGGATAAAGAAGAGAGATCTCTGAGTACTAGAAGACAGCATCAGGGAAATTCATGACAAAGATTATTTTGGTTAAATCCCCAAATGTACACTAAACAAAAATAGACAAAATGAGATCACGTCAAACTAAACACCTTCTGCATAGCATAAGAAGCAATCAACTGAGTGAAGAGGCAACTACAGAATTGGAGAAAATATTTACATGCTAACCTTTAATAAGGTGTAAATATCCAGAATGTACAAAGAACCCAAGCAACTCAACAGCAAAGACAAACACCCCCCACAACAATCCGATTTTTAAATGGGCAAAAGACCTAATAGATGTTTCGCCAAAGAAGACATGCACATGGGCAGTGAGTCTATGAAACAGTGCTCAATGCTGTCAATCATCAGTGCAATGCCAATCACGTGATGCCATCCCTCTCCAGTTAAAATAGCTACTACTGAAAAGAGAAATGATAACCAGTGCTGGCGAGAACATGGAAGGAAGGGAACCCTTGCTCGTTCTTGCTGGGAATGCACATTAGTACAGCCCTATGGAAAGATTCAAAATAGAACTACCATGTAATCCAGCAACACCCTGTTGGCTGTACCTCCAAAGGGACGTCTCATCCCCATGTCAGCGCCACTCACAACAGCCCAGATGTGGAATCAGCCAGAGTATCTGCCAGTAGGTGAGTGGATGAGGAAATTATGGCTTATACATGCCATGGAGTACTATTCTAAAACAAACGAAATCCTGTCGTCTGTGAAAAAGGGACAGTGAACAGGTGTGAAGTCACAGTCGGACGGGGGAGTAAGTTCTGATGTTTCCATCGCACAGCAAGGTAACTGCAGTTAACAAGAATTCAAAATCGCTAGACAGAGGATCTTGAAAGTTTCAGCAGCAGAGAGATGATAATTGTTTGAGGTGCTAATTCTCCTGATTTGACCAATATGCAGTGTATACACGTATCAAAATGTCAAACTGTACCCTATATTATTATTATGTGTCCACTTAAAAACGAATCAGAAGAGAGATCTTGTATTTGGTCTTATTAAATTTGATGTCTAAATTTTATTTCAGTTATTCCTTCTTGCTCAATAAATTTGCTATTAGATGAGTGCTTTCCTGAGAGATGAACGTGGTCTTGTCAGAGAGGAAGAGATAGGAAACCTAGATGTAGGAAAAATGCTCAGTGTGCAATGGAAGCCCAGAGCCCCTAACCCAGCTGGAGAGTCAGGCCTGGTTCTAAGGTGGGTGCTCTTGAGTCCCCTCTTGAAGGATGCCTAGGAAAGGTAGAGGGATAAAGAAGGAGAAGGCAATTCTGGTAAAGGAACAGAAAGTGACCCTCGCGGGGGTCTCTAGGGGAAGCATCATACCTTGGTGTGACCAGGAAGGAGTCGCCAGCCTGGGCCTAAGGCAGCCCACTACTCCTTTATAAATGAAGTTCTGCTGGCACACAGATACTATGCTCATTCATGTGAGCTCATGATATGGTTGTCGTTGAGCTACAACAGGTTAAGTATCTGCTGCTGAGACTGTATGGCCCAGAAAGCCTAAAATGCCTACCATCTAACCAATCATAGGAAAAGGTTTGCCAAATCCCCAGTTAGAGTAGGCAGGGGAAGGACAGTTGCCCACCAGGGGCGCACAGGCTTCATCTGACTGCCCTGTGTTATTTTGCCTGTTCATTGCCCTTTCATTTGTTTATAAGAAACTACGATTTTCAACATTTAAAAAAATGAGATTGCATATAAAATGAAAACAGGTTCCTAACTTGTCTGGAAAAATCAGAGGCATTAGTGTCGGACCTACTTTTCTGCATGGCAAGAATTAGAGCTGAGTAGTAGCCTCCGCCTTCAGAAGAGACACGGCTTCTCCATCTCCCCAGGTCCTGCCCACTCCCTCCCAGCCCACCTCACGCATCTGTCTACCTCAGCCCACAGGTTCTCACAGATTCCTGAAGAGGCTGGAGAGCCAGGCAGAGGTGACTCCATGGAGGGCTAGTGGTGCCTCGAGGAGTCTGGGCTTGTTGCTGAGGAGCCAGGCATGGTCTGCAACAGCCCACTGACCTGACACGCCTGGCCATGCAAGAGCGGGACTCTGATGGCAGTGAGAAGAAAGCCCTAGAGGACATGGTGACCAAAGGCAGTGAGGCCAGCCAAGAGGCTTCTACAGAAGTCCAGGGGAGGACTGGGAAAGGCTTCAGGAAGCTTCAGAGAGAAGGTAAAGGAAATGGCTCCCAGGAATACCTGCAAGGCCACCAAGAGCCCAGCTGTGACTAAGGTACACGGAGAAGATCTCTGAATGCTGGACTGGTGGGAGGAAGAGCTTCAGGACCTACCCTTTCCTGAACCCCCACTAGGGGATCCTCCATAGAGTCCTACAGGCAGTCAGGCCTAGGGCCTGCTTTCTGTGGCTGACTGATTAAACTTGTGTCAAGATGGTCTCATTCATCAGGAACTTTGAGGATGACCACAGTGGAGGTAGAACAGAGAGGTTCTTTGGAAGAGACTGTCAAAAAGCATGTGGGATAAATACAATTACCTCATCCTAGACAAAGATGCCATAAACATGCATTGGAGCTGTAAGCGCAAAAAGGAAAAACAGGAGACAGACCTCCACGGATTCAGAGAAGCCTTTATTCCTTCGCAGAGTCGGGCATCATTCGGGTCCACTTTCCTGATGGAAAATGGCCCCATTCGGGTCCATTTTCCTGATGGAAAATGGCCACCAGTTACAGGGGGAATTCTGGTTTTATAGGGTATGAGGAGGGTGATGTAACCATTGTGTGCGTGCAGTTTAAAATTAGATACCGAAGGAAGAGTATTCAAATCTTGCCCAGTGTCATTCAGGATTAGGTTGACCTGGGGAAGGTCAAGGTTTAGGGTCTAGCATTCCATAGCCTCCCTTTTCCCCAGGGTCCATTGTTATCAGGAATGCACTGGGAGAGGTTTAATGGTTGGCCAGTTTCCCTTCCCACTTCTCCAGCCACACCATCCCTTCATTTTCCTCGGGGAGTTATTTTATAGGAATATTATTTTCCATAACCCTTCAGGAGCAAAGACAGTCTCTTCAATAAATGGTGCTGGGAAAACTGGAAATCCATATGCAGCAAAATGAAACTAAATCCCTATCTCTCACCCTGCACAAAACTCAACTCAAAATGGATCAAGGGCCTAGGATTAGACCAGAGACCCTGTGCCTACTAGAAGAAAGGCTTGTCCCAAATTTTCATCGTATCAGCCTAGATATGAACTTCCTCAACAAGACCCCGAAAGCCCAAGAATTAAAATCAAGAATCAATAAATGGGATGGTGTCAAACTATAAAGCTTCTTCTCAGCAAAGGAAAAAATCAAGAATGTGAAGAGAGAGCCTACAGAATGGGAGAAAATCTTTGCCTCCTGCACCTCAGAGAGAGCATTAATCTCCAGGATATTTAGAGAACTCAATAAAAAAACTTAACACCAGAAAAATAAATAACCCAACCAATAAATGGGCAAAGGAATTGAACAGATACTTCACAGAAGAAGAAATATAATTGGTCAACTAACATATGAAAAAATGTTCATCATCACTAGCAGTTAGAGAAATGCAAATTAAAATTATACTGACATTTCATCTCACTCCAGTGAGAATGGGAATTATCGAGAATACAAGTAACAATAAATGTTGCTGAGGATGTGGGGAAAAGGTACTCCATACATTGCTGGTGGGAATGCAAGTTTGTGCAACCATTATGGAAAGCAGTATGGAGATTCCTCAGAAAACTTGGAATGGAACCCCCATTTGATCCAGTTAAACCACTCCTCAGCTTATACCCAAAGTCTTAAAATCAGCATACTCTAGTAACACAGTTACATCAATGTTTATAGCAGCTCAATTCACAATAGCTAAGGTATGGAACCAACCTAGTTGCCTTTTGTCAGATGAATGGAGAAAGAAAATGTGGTATATATACACAATGGAATATTACTCAGCCATAAAGAAGAGTGCAATTATGACATTTGCCAGTAAATGGATGGAACTGGAGTCTATCGTGCTAAATGAAATAAGCCAATTCCAAAAAACCAAAGGCCAAATGTTCTCTCTGAAGTGTGGATGCTAACTCTCAATAAGGGGAGAGGAATAGAAGTTCACTGGATTAGACATAGGGGAATGAAGGGAAGGCAGAGGGGATGGGAACTAGAAAGATAGTAGAATTAATTGGATGTAATGTTCCTGTATTCTTATATGAATATGTGGCCAGCATAACTCCACATCATGCAAAGTTATACTCCATGTATGTATGATATGTCAAAATACACTCTACTGTCATGTATAGCTAAAAAGAACAAATTTTTAAGAAAAAAGTATGTGGGGCTAGTGGTGGTGACCTTCCATAATGTGGGTGCAATCTCAGGGTGACCGAAGAGAGAAAGGGCCCTTGGGTTCAAGGTGTAGCCCAGATTTGGAAAGGCCGGAAGACACAGATAACTATAGATAGTTCCCAGGGACTCAACGTGCCTCTCCCAACTCTTCTAATTCTGCCTCCCAAAACAGGCATTTGAGTTCTGCCCTCTAACCTTCTCAGCCTCCCTGGAGGCACTGCAGGGAGTCACTGAGCTTCCTGACAGGAAATTTTGAAATTCAAAATGGAAATTTCCTTTCACTTGTGAATGTAGAAATAATCTCCAAGCAGGTAGTTATTTGAAGTTGGGGGCAGGGAGCAAGTAGACAGAATTTCCTATAGATTTTGGCCTAGTGTTTCTCAAATAGAGAATGGAAGACATGGAGGGTTTAGGTCGCTTCTCTGAGGAGAGAAGAAAGGCTGTTTCCAAGGAGCATCACATCAAAGGACAGAAACCAAGATACCCTGCATTTTGAAAATTGGGCTGGCTTCCCCAATTGAGTTCATCCTAGCAGTGAAAAGAATCTTGCAGAATAGAGAGGATTTTTTCCTCAACAACCCCCAAGCCTCCATCTAACTCATTCAGAAGAGTGGCTGAGGCGATTTCCTAAGCCCTGTGCTTTATTAATATTATAGAGAGCTCTTGAAGAATGTCCACAAGGAGTAACTGGAAGACAGGAAGAGGGGCAAGGAGGTTAAAAAGGAAACCCCCCCAAATGCTGTTGCTATCATATTACAATTTCCTGGAGCGAAATACCAAACAGTGCTTAGTTTTCAAGGGAACTTGTGATAAATACTCTAAGCAGTGTAATTTTACTTGTGTGTGAAGGGAAAAGAAAAGGAAAGAAAACACATTTTCAAACAGTAACTAATATTTAGAAAGGGAGCATACTCAAAGCAAACCAGACCCATTATACTAGTCTGATGAAAATGGGATTTTCAAATTTGCAAAAATTTACATTTGATACATAATGCACACACACATTTTCCATACATAGCAGCCAAATATTAAAATCTTTACAGGGACTTTTATTTAGTTCGATGCATGTGTACAATGTTTTGCAATGCCCTAGATAAAAATTCATCTCATGGTGTCATGCTGTGTCAATCCTGAGGGAAGGCACATAAATCCTCATCTTACCAGGACAATAGCTTTGGGTAAGAGGATAAACTAGTCCTACTTAATCCCCAGTACCTTCCAGCTGACTCTGGAGGGCCACCCACATGTCTAGCCGTTTGGGGAAGGACTGAGTTGAAACACTGCTAAGAACAGTCTAGGCTTCCCAGTGTCTCAGCAAGCTCTGACCACACCATACTGCTGGACAGTAAACCAAGAGCCCATCTCATTCAGCTTTCATGAAAATTGCATGTGTATTTTGTTGGCCAAGGACTTGTCCAGGATCATTAGGAAGTGGCTGAGGTTGGGCGCCAACACAGGTTGCTTCAGGTTACTCCACACTCTTCCACTGAACCCTTGGTCACTGCTGTGTCCAGCTACAGAAAGCTGGAAGGCCAGGGGCTCTTTTCCTCTGGTAGGTCCTGTCTCTGGGGTCATGCCAGGGTCGTTTGATTCATCTGTAGAGAGTGTCCTGTCTGCTCTTTTACTTTTGACATTTATTCCATTTATCTCACTTAATTGTACCAAATATCTGAGCAGTAGATCTATCCTCAGTTCTGCTGCTTTCTAATTGAGGGGTTTGGAGCGAATAGCATAATTTCCCTGAGCCTGAGTTTTCTCATCTTTTCAATGTGGATAAGAAGTGTATGTAAGACTTAATGCAGTTCCTATTAAAATCCTAATGACTTTCTTCATAGAACTAGAAGGCAATCATGAAATTCATTTGGAAAAATAAGAGGCCCAGAATAGCAAAAGTAATCCTTACTGAGAAAAGTGAAGCAGGAGGTATCACAATACTAGTCCTTAAACTATCCTACAGAGCCATAGAAACAAAAACAGCATGGTATTGGCACCAAAACAGACATGTAGACCAATGGTTCAGAGTAGAAGACACAGAGACAAAACCACATAAAAACAGTTATCTCATTGTAGACAAAGGCGCTAAAAACATGCATTGGAGAAAAGATAGCCTATTCTACAAATGGTGCTGGGAAAATTGGAAATCCACATGTAACAAAATGAAATTAAACCTCTATTTCTTACCCTGCATGAAACTCAACTCAAAATGGATCAAAGACTTAGGCACTAGAACAGAGACCCTCTGCCTAATAGAAGAAAAAAAGGGTCCAAATATTCTTCATGTCAGCTTAAGGAGAAGACTTCCCTAACCAGAATCCTAACGCCCAAGAAGTAAAATCAAGAATTAACAAATTGGGATGGTATCAAACTAAAGAGCTTCTTCTCAACCCTGGAAACAATTAAGAACGTGAAGAGAGAATCTACAGAATGGGAGAAAAATCTTTGCCTCCTGCACCTCAGAGAGAGCATTAATCTCTAGGATATATAAAGAACTCAAAAAACTTAACACCAGAAAAATAAATAACCCAATCAATAAATGGGCAAAGGAACTAAACACTTTACAGAAGAAGAAATACAATCAATCAACAAAAAATGTTCAATATCTCTAGCAATTAGAGAAATGCAAATCAAAACTACTCTGATTTTATCTCACTCCAGTGAGAATGGCAATTATCAAGAATACAAGCAACAATAATTGTTGAGGATGTGGGAAAAAGGTACTCTCATACATTGCTGGTGGCAATGCAAATTGGTGCAATCATTATGGAAAGCAGTATAGAGATTCCTCAGAAAACTTGAAATGGAACCACCATTTGACCCAGTTATCCCACTCCTCGGTTTATACCCAAAGGACTTAAAATCAGCATACTACAGTGACACAGTGGCATCAATGTTTATAGCAGCTCAATTCACAATAGCTAAACTATGGAATCAACCTAGGTGCCCTTCAGTAGATGAATGGATAAAGAAACTGTGGCATATACACAATGGACATCACTCATCCCTAAAGAAGAATGAAATTATGGCATTCGCTGGTAAATGGATGGAGCTGGAGAATACCTTGCTAAGTGAAATAAGCCAATCCCCAAAAAACAAAGGCTGAATATTTTCTCTGATTTGCAGATGCTAAATCACAATAAGGCCAAGGGGCTAGGGAAGAATAGAGTTACTTTAGATTAGGTAGAGGGGAGTGAGGGAAGGGGAGAGGGTATGGGGTTAGGAAGGTTAGTAGAATGAATCAGACATTATTACCCTATGCACATATATAACAATATATATACTATATATAGACTATGTATATATGAATATAGACTATATATATATATGCATGTAGACCATTAGGATTCTACATCATGTAGAAGCAGAAGAATGAGAAATTACCCTCCATTTATGTATGATGTTTCATAGTGCATTCTACTGTCATGTATAACTAATTAAAACAAATTTATAAAAAAAGAAGTGTTTGTACATTACTCATTGGTACAGGACATACAGTAAACACTCAATAACCATGCAAATAAAATGTCAACAGGGGGCTGCATTGTAGTGGAACAGAGGAGTGATGTGGCCGCCCAGGGCTCAGCAGTAGTGGCCTGGACAAGGTCCAGAGGTGGCCGTGTGAGTGCCCAGTCCACCTCCTCAGGAAGCCTCGGTCAGAGCTCAGAGGGTGCTGGAGCCACTGTGGTTGGTAACCACTCTTTGAAAAAGGAGAGACAAAATGGAAATGTGACTATCGCAGGAAAACTGTGACAGGGATGAGTTGTGGGAAACATGCACCAGCTTTTGAAGGCCATCGGGAGGTTCTGGGCTGTTTCGTGGGATGCTGCACATGCTTTTGAGAGCAGGGATCGTGAACGGGCACAAAAATCACTGATGGTGTGAGCACAGTAGGATCTCTGTGCAGAGGGCTGTGATGAACTGGGGGACAGAGAACAATCTCTGGGGGACAGAGTCCAAGTCCATTGCTTGACATCACCAATCGACTTGAGAGAGGAAATCAGCAAGAGAGGCTGCAGATCCCTGAGCCGCCACTCAACTCGGGATACGCAGGGCATTTGTACTTGTCCACAGGGAAATCCCTTGACCATGCGGTGCACAGACACAGTGTTCCACGTGCAGAGGGGACCCCATGCCCCGAGGGAGTGGGACCAGGCATTGGCAGATGTTCCCTTCTCAGAACTCTTGCTGATGAAGTGGAGTTGGAAGAGCTATCTGTCCTAAAGGACCACATTTTGTGTTATGGTGAGTCAGGCTTCGCGGCTGAAGGGTTATGGAAAATAATATTCCTATAAAATAACTCCCCAAGAAAAATGAAGGGATGGTGTGGCTTGAGAAGCGGGAAAGGAGACTCATCAACCATTAAACCTCTCCCAGTGCATTCCTGATAACAATGGGCCCTGGGGAAAAGGGTGGATATGGAATGCTAGGCCCTAAACCTTGACCTTCCCAAGGTCAACCTAATCCTGAATGACATTGTGCAAGATTTGAACACTCATCCCTCAGCATCTAATTTTAACCTGTACAGCGGCCCCTGATGGTCAAAACTGCATGTACACAATGATTACATCCTCCTCTTCCTACCCTATAAAATCAGGATCCCCCTGTAACTGATGGCCATTTTCCATCAGGAAAGTGGACCTGAATGACACCCGACTCTGCGAAGGAATAAAGGCTTCTCTGAATCCGTCGAGGTCTGCCTCCCGTTTTTTCCTTTTTGCGCTTACAGCGGCACTCAATGCCAGCTGAGACTGGACTGCACCTGTCCTCTGGTCCTCTGACCTCTCCACTTCTTTTTATTATTGGTTTTTATTCTATGGCATGAAATTAAAAAGATATATATTTTCCCACATTTTTTATTGGTGCACCTAGTGGTACCTAATGATGGGGCTTGCCATTGCATATTTGTACATGTGCACAATATAATCACAAAATCTGACCCATATCCTTCCCCAGCACTTCCCCCCCTCAGTGTCTCCCACCCCTTGCTCCCTTTCCTCTACTGATCTCCCACATGGAATTTATGTCCAGTTTTCTGAATTCCCTAGGCATGGATTTAGTTCTGGGAAATTAATAATGAAAAATTCCATCTGTGATGGAGACCAATGAAAATAATTGATAAAATACAAAGAGCAAAAAAAAAAAAAAAGCAATAAGCAGGAAGCCGGTAATGCACAGCTTGGATGAAGATGAATATTTACTTCTTCAGTTTAATTAGAGAATGAAACTGCAAACTCACTGTGAATTCAACAGCACCAATTAAACTGTAAGCTGCCAGGAGGACAGGCCAGAGTTTATTTATGGATCTGCATTTCTAATTTAATGTTTTAATTTAATATACTTTGTATTCTACCATGAAGCTCACTCCAAATATACGTGGATCCTTCCCAACCACCCTTATGAAAATACTTCTTTCTCACTGTGGCTTCTTCAAGGGAGCATGCTTCTGTTCAGAATGTGAGCTACTAGGGGCAGAAGTTCTTTTCCTAAAGGACAGCTGGAGGAAGGATGGAGAGATGGAAGGATTAAAGGAGAGAGAATATTCAGTGACTCACTCTATAATATGCACTGTTAGTAAGACAAACGTTGGAGTCATTTTACTTGATTATTTCTGTTAGACCAAATCATCTCCTGAGCTATGAAATCACTTTCTAAACTACACTTTGGTGGCATCAATTACATTGCATAAAATCAGGATGCATTTAATCAACACTCTCACTTTACAGATGCCGAGAATCGAGCCCACAGATGTGTTTAAAACATCACAGTGAAAATGGTTTCATTTTCCCTAAGATTAATACACCAAAAATTTCTTCTTTAAAAAATATAGCTCAGCTAATTATTTTTCTTTTGCTCAAAAGATTATAATGGTCACAGATATCAGCAGAGCAGCTTTACTATCCATGTTTAAATGAATAAAGTCTCTTTTGGGTGAATTTGTGACCATTTCATTTTCTGCTGGAACCTCTGCATGTGGAGAAGTTGCTTTTCAGGAAGATCATGGAGGGAAAAAGGTAGTATTTCTCAACTGTAACTGCAGTTGGTCACAGATGGGGAATAGTACTGAAGATAAAAATGGGCTGTCCCTTCAAGCCATTAATTGATTAATGGACGACATTTACTAAGCTTGATAGCTCATTTGATCTCCAAATATTCGCTTAACAAATGTGCATTGAGCATCTAGTTGTGCAAGACACTGCTGTGAAGAAGTCATGTTAGCGAGGAGAGCAGTTTTGAGCATGCATCGTGAGGTAGGTGCAGCAGAGAACAGAAAGGATGGCCTCAGATCCCAGGGAGCCCAAGTCTCAAGGGCCAATTGAGGATGTCAAGACAGAGGCACAGAGAAATCACTTTTAGCAAGGAGATGAAAGGTAATCCAACCATGCTATTTTTATTTTCTTAGTTGCTAATATGAGGTTCAATGTAAAAAACAAAAATGTGTATTTTTTTGTTAAATTCAATAGCTATTTATCCTCAACTTGGTCAAGGGTGAGGGGAATAAACAGAAAAAAGAAATGGAGAGATAACCTTTTGTTATCCTTTGCAATAATGGCGCTTGGGTTACTTCAGTGAGAAGTGAAATGAGCTCTCTGAACAGTTTGGGCTCATTTAACAACTCCCTAAACCAATCAACCTGAGTGGGGGAATAAAACAGAACTCAGAGAAACCACAACATAGAGCACCTAGGTGTCTGATCGACTATGTCCTAGGCACAACAGAGATGCTCCAGATGTGAGAAAGGAAAGAAAAATGGACCAGTCCTAGAAGCATAGCAACTTTCTAGAAAAGTCCAGGATAACCACAAATACTTTTTGCCCTGAACATATCAGTGTTAGTGAAGAAATGATTTTGTGGACAAGAGGCCAAAGCTATTCCTTTAATTATAGAAACGAAGGTAAGCTTTGACCTTTGTGAGATTTTTCACATAATACCCATTTTATTAATAATTATGTTGTTCACGGGGAAAAATGACCAGGGCTCTTGACTTGCATTGAGGTCATTATGTGAAAATTTAAGGGGGAAAATGGAAGTCTGATTCACAGCTCAGTTTTTTAATTTGCTCATTTTAACAAATTAAGAACATGAATTTATATTCTAATGTATTTTCTGAAGATTATAGACTTTTCCAATAGTATATTTCTTTGGAAATGTTCTTACCTAGGGTTATTCATTAGTTAACAGACTACAACAAAATCTGGCAGGATGATTATGACATGGTAATTAATAATTCAGAGACCAGTTGTGTCAAACTAACCTTTAATACAGGTGGCAGTGCGTTTCTCCAGCCTATTGCTATCTTTTGGAATCTTGGTATTTTACACACTGTATTTGCAATCTGTTGCAGATTCATATCAGTTGCAAATTTGACAAGCCTGCAGTCTGTTCCATGATCTCAGCCATTGATAAAAATATTAAACAGCATAAGTTCCTAAATAGAACTCTCTGCCAAGCAACTAGAAATATTGGATTTTATTGCTGCAAGAATCAATACTCAATTACTTAATTTTGCCTACATCTAATTCTAAATTCTCCATATTAGTCCACATGGTTCTACGAGAGGCCAAGCACTGAGCATCCATCCAAGAGAAATTTATTAGGGATTAAAAATAATCCCTGCATTGGGGTCAAAAACTTTAATGCACTTTTGAGAACACAGAAACAAACTTGTTCATAGACAAGCCACAAGGATGATGAATAGAGGCAAAACCCAGTCTTCCAGATCAGAGGTCAGGGTCTGCAGAAGAGAATACATTTAATTCTTCTCAATAGCTTTACTTTTTAAAATATTTACATGGTTTTTTGTATCAAAGAGAGTATGCTCTTGTTCCATACTGGAACATGGGCAAGTTCCAATTTCCCAGGGGTTTGGCAGGTGGCAATGGGTGAGGCTATCCTCACTCTTCTCCTTTGACAAGAAGTGAACACAAGGAAGCCCACCTTTCCTCTTAGCTCTTCCATGAACAGTCACCATGCAAACCCACTAATCCATGGTGAATGATCGTGGCTCTTTGGAGGTATTGTGCTTGGGTTAAAGGGGAGGGGCTGGGAATTGAACCCATGGTCATTTCTTAATGCCTGTAATTGTTCTTAAGGAGATCTGGACAACAGATTCAAATTTTTCTTAAAAACTCATCAGTCAACTCTGGGCAGGCCCAAGAAAACATAGGCCACCAGTTGCTAAACAACTCAGAGAAGTTGTCCCAGGTCCATGGTTTGATGGTGTGGGGAAGCCAGTGAGAGAAGAGTGGAAGGAAAGACTCCCTGCTCCTCCAAGCTGTTCTGCCTTCCCTTGAGATCACCAGACCTGGGCGGGTGGCTTCACATTGGAAACCAGCCCTGTCCATAACTGGATTGGTTGACCTTTACTCTCTTCCTCCTTATGAGAGTTTATGGCTCCAAATGAAGATTTCTCTGGAGGCTCAGAGATGGGAATTGGTGGCTGAAGAGTTCTTGAGAGTGCCAGAGAGGCAGGATGCCATCTAACTTTGCAAAATGATGGTGGTTTGGAGATAAAAGACTTGGAGGGAATTCCTGACAGATAAAATAGCAGGCATAAGAGAAGAAAGGTGGAAATGAGTGGCCCATGAAGGGGGTGGCAATGAAGAGATTCTAGTGAAACCAGAGGGCTTATGGTGATTAATCCTGGTGTCGAAAACTGTCCATATCCAGTTATGTTTGGCCATCTCTCTGTTTAAAATCACAGTGGAACCTAAGTCCCTTTGGAGGGCACGTTCCTCCACTCAGCACCTGGTCCCAACACTTTATGTTGTCGTCTATCCTGGACCATCGTACATTTGCATTAACTGACTAGTCCCCAAAGAACTTAGATCTTCCATGCATGGCAAGAAATTTTGAATTTATGGAAAAATATCTTCCTGAGACAAGATCATGGTGCCAACATCTCCTATCATATAAACATTTTTATACAGCTAGGAATTTGGAACTTGAAATGAAAAAACTATCTAAATGGGAAATTTTAGAAAAATTGTCCAAAAATAGAAAATTTTCGGAAGTCCACTCGGGTAATATATCTCAAATTTGGCTGACTTGATAAGCTGTTGTCTTGGTTTGGGACAGTGATATAACTGTTCCACAAACCTGGGCACAATGCTAAGTAGGGGTGTTAGGGCTCTAAGAGGCCTGGCTAGGTCTATTCTGTTCCACAACAGCTGATTCAATCACCTAGTTAATCAGAGGCCCAAGATTTCAGCTTTCAATCAATTGTTCTGGCATCAGAGACACATGCATGAGTCCCAGGGTTTTACTCTCATCATTTAAAATCAAGTTTTTCTGGCACATTAATGCCTGATGCTTCTATAAACCTTTTTCAAGCATCTCCCTATTGGATCTTCACCATGTACCTATTCATTCATTCGTTAGTAGATGGAGACCTGCTAATGATAGAGGGCCAACTATTATGCCAACTGTAGGTGCTCAGGATACAGCAGTAAACACAACTTAAAATCTGTATTAGGTGAGCAGAAGGGATACTCTTATTCCCATTAAAATGCACTTATTACTTAAATCATTTTCATTACAGAAATGAAACAGTTGTATACTCTGCCTTAAAGATTAAGGCAATGCAGAAGTATAAAAAGAAAAATGCAAAAGCCATTCTGTTCCATTTATTTGCATTTATATACTGATGTGCTTTTAAATAAATGCTATGATACAATATGCCTTTTTCAGAAACTCTATTTTGCCACTTAAAATGTCTTAAAGATTTTTCCATGCCTTATGCTTTTTAAAGGTGCCAAAATTTCCATAGTTCGTATGTAGCAAAACATTGTAATCCCTTCTTTATCAATAGACACTTGGGCTGGTTACATTTTTGTGGTTATTATAATGGTACAGTGCATACAATTATTTGTTGATGTAAGCAAATATTTCCTGTGATTGATTACTGCCAGTAGTTTAACTGGGCACATTTAAATTTTTGACTGATACTGATAAAAAATACCTGAGTGTCCAATTCTCTTTATTCTTGTCAACACTGACCATACACATATTGATACATCTGTATCTTTACACAGATACAAACACATAGAGTTGTAAACTACGTATTCATACTTTTAATTCAAATTGTTATTATCTTTTTCACATTAATCAGATGTTCATTGTATACTGAAGATATTAAGACTGTCAGAGATATTGCAAATATTTTCTTCTAGTCCATCATTTGCCTTCTGTTTATGCCGTTATTTATCTCCTATGCTATTATTTATCTTTTAAATTTTGTGTCTGTTGCTTAATTTTTTCTTAATTGCTTCTAGGGTTTGAATCTTAATTTAAAAGACCATTAGCATTCAAAATTATTTTCTAAATTTCTAATATTTTCATGATTTTTCTTAACATTTGTCTCTATAGCCCTTCCACAATTTCTCCTGAGGCATGATGTGAATTTGGCATTTAGCTTTTTCTCACAAAGGAAAAGCCCACTGCCCCATAACATTTATTAAAACACTCAATCTATTGCCTTTGTATTGGAATAACAATTTGGCTTGAGTTTCATATTCCTTCCCTTAGAAGTAAAAACGTGCTGCTTTCCATCTTCTGAAATTGAACGTCACTGTGGTTGAGTTGAAGGCCAAGCTGATTATTTCTGCTCCTGCGAATGACTTGAATTTTCTGCCCAGATGCCCTATATTTCTTTATTTAACGTGACATTCGGTAGCATTACTACATTATCTCCTTGTGTTATTGATTCCAAATGAAATTTTCCTGGAGTCCAATGAGTCTTTTTACTCTTTCAAGCCATTGATTACATTATATGAAGAGAATATTGTTTGACTATGTTTCAAAATACTTTCCATGTGTTTTCTTCCTTAAAATCATCCATTTGTCTGTCATCCATTTCTATCATATTTTCTATAGTCATTTTTTTATCTTTTCTTTTTACGAAATCTGGAATCTCTTCTCTGAATGTTTTTGTTTGCTTGAGAGAGGGAGGAAAGGAGGGAGTCGGGGTGGATAGAAGGATGGGGGAACAGATGGATCCTCTGTCCAGAAGTACTTCAAGATAATGAGGAACTCTGCCTAAAAGTTTCCATGGCATTTGATAGGTTTATTTTTGAGAATTGTGAGCTCTTCTTTGTCATAAATTTGCTCTACTAGTTTTTAAAAAAATATGCACTGTATTGTTTTGATGAACAAGTACCACTCCCTCCTTTTTGATTATTTCTCTTAGTCCATTTTGTATAATTAAAACAGAATGCCTGAGACAGTGTAATTTATAAGGAATAAATATTATTTCTTCCAATGGAGGCTGGCAAGTTCCAGATCAAGGGACCTAATCTGGTGAGGGCCTTCATGGTGTGTCATCTCATGGAGGAAGGTGGAAGGGCAAGAGAGGGGAAATGGAGAAGGAGTGGGAGAGGAGGAGGAGATCAAATTTATCCCCTTATGAGGAACTTAGGCCTGTGATAATTAACCTGCTCCCATGATAACAGCATTAGTACCTTCACGAGGGCAGAGTTCTCACAACCAAATTCCTCTTAAAGATCTCACCCCTCAAGGTTGTGCACTGGGAATTAAGTTCCTGACACATGCAGAATGGGAGATACATTCAAACCAAAGCACTCATCTTAAAAAGAAAAAAAATAAGGCTGATGATTTAAGACTAGCACAGCAAAAGGAGTAAACGAAGGTGGAATAAGTTGAGGCTAATGGAAGTTTTAATTTGTGTTTTGTTCTGGCTATCCATTGTTGCGTTGCAAACTAGCATACAACTTATTGGCTTCAAACAGCAATCAGTAATTTGGTTTATACTTCTGCAAACTGGGCATGGCTCAGTGGGTTCAGTTCATTTCTGTTCCACAAGGTATCAGCTGGGGCAGCTCGGAAGGAGTTGCAGGATCCATTTCTTTTTTTTTTTTTTTTTATTTGCTTATTGATTCATTGAGCACAAATGGAGTACAGCTATTGTTTCTCTGGTTGGACACAAAGTAGAATCACACAATCTGTGCATTCATACATGTACACAGGGCAATGATGTCTGTCACACATTCTGTTAATATTCTTACCCCCCCACCCCACGAGGAACCTACTTGGCTCAGCATCTTTCCATCTCTTGTCTAAGATTATTTAATGACAATATTGTCATGCTTAAATATTTCATAGTTTGGAGTTGTGACTACTTTTCCCTGTTACAAGTGCTATGAAAATTTTCAATCTTATTAGTTTTAGTGTGTTCCGAGGTAGTCTAGAAGAGTAAAAATATTTTATCCTGCTGTTCAAGGTAGGGACATTGACACAATTTGTAATCCCACTGATTTGGGAGGCTGAGACAGGAGATCACACATTTGAGGCTGACCTGGGAAACTTAGTGAGATCCCGTCTCAAAATAAAAAATAAAAAGTGTTAGGGATGTAGCTCAGTCATACAGCACCTCTGGTTTCAATCTCTAGTACCTCCCCTGCCAAAGTCTGTTGGGAGTTTAGAAGTGAGGTTACTCTGAATATATAGATTGCTTGAAGGAGAGTTGACTACTTGACAGTATTGAATTCTCCCATCCTATCGCATAATAGGTCTCCTCATTTTTGAGGCTATTCTGACCTTGACTAAAATTAACTTTTTTCTTTGCAGGTATCTGGTACATTTATTATTTAAGGCTATTCTAATTATATCAGATTTTTAAGTGCTGCTGGGAACAGAACGGTTTTCTCATTATATTTTATCATTAATTGTTGCTGAAGTCTAGGAAAGCTATTGATTTTTCTGTGTCAATCTTCTGTTCAGCCAGATTTTTGATTTCTCTGGAATTTTGCCATTTCAGTCTTTTGTGTTTTCTAATTAGATAATCATATCTATTAAATACTTTATTTTGGTTTTCATATTTTAAATTTCTATAATTTCACGTTTCAAAATTTCAAAGCATCTCTGTCTGATGGATGCAATAGCTAACCTGTTCTACCCACTTAGTAAGCAATTGCACATGTTTTGGGCTTTGGTTTTTGCAGTCTTCTTTTCCCATAAAGTTCATCATGTTGGCTTCATAATCAATAGCTTTGGTGTAATCTCACTTCTAAAATCTCCACTGGTTTTTATTTCTCAAGACAAGGTATGTTAATGTGGCATCTTGATGAAGTGAGACAGACAGCTTGAAGAGGCAGGTTGACTTGCTCAACCATGTGAAGTCAGAACAGAAGAGCCTGCATCCTGACTGCAGCCCCGCCTCCCTGCACTCCTCCATGGAGAAGCAAATCACCCAGCCTGGTTTGAGGCTTGTTCTAGGATGAACGTTTTTCTGCCAAAACTTTCACCAGATTTACTAAAAGAAGGAAAATTGGATATGTATATGTATGCTTTTTTTCCTTCCATAATTTCTTCTTTAGAAGCATGCTAATGAAAAGACTAACAATGGACAGCTCAGAACAGACCATGTCTGAAAATCCCAATGGTCAACTGTCACATAGGGAAGGATTAATTCCACCTGGAAGATATTCTGATATCCATAAAAGCAAAGTAGACAGATGAGGATGGGAACAAAGATGAAGATGAAAAAGGACAAACCTACAGTTTTAGTCAGCTTTTTTGCTGCTGTGACTAAAGGATCTGACCAGCACAATTATGGAGGAGGAAAAGTTTATTTGGGGGCTCATGGTTTCAGAGGTCTTAGTCCATAGAGCGCCAGCTCCATTCCTCTGAGCTGGAAGTGAGGCAGAACATCATGGCAGAAGAGCATGGCAGAGGGAAGCAGCTTGCATCATCAGGAAGCAGAGAGTGAGACAGGGTCTCCACTCTCCAGATACAAAATATGTACCCCAAACCCACACCCCAATTCCAATCTCCTCTAGCCACACCTACCACTTCAATTAATAACATCAGGGATTAATTCACTGATTGGGTTAAGACTCTTACAACCCAATCATTTCTCCTCCGAACCTTTCTGCATTGTCTCACATGTGAGCTTTTGGGGGACACATCACATCCAAACCATAACACCTACAAACAAATTAGGGTGAGGATTTAAATCAATGGCTCCAAATATGGCATGCTCACATTAATGGCACTAGATCAAAGTTGACCATTTATTTAACTGCCATTTGAAAAATAAGTCATTTGGCATGGGGCTTTGATATTTGAGTTTCATCTACGTCCAATTTAGATTCAGTACCTTTAGAAAAATCAGAGGGAACTTCATGTTGATTCTGATTCTACAGGATAATGCTAGCAAGAGGTTGTTCTGGATTTTAGGGATCCCATTTCATGTAAGAATCACTGGGCAGTCACTCCACTCTCTTCCCAGGTAAAAAACTTGCTGCTCACCCATGAGGGCCATCTAAGTGGTGAAAGGATTTCTTCCTTTTCTCTTCAACACTGCCTGCCATTCTGGCAATGAAAAAAATGATATATTTGAGGACCCATGGGACAAGAAAATTGATAAGAGCGCCCAACTTCTTTCCCATAAACAACCGATATTTTAAAGCTGTTAGCACAGGAGCTGGGCATTCAAAGACAGTTCATCCATCATCCAAGAGCTACTGAGGTTGTCAGGCCTTGCAGTCAGGCTCTGAAAAATGGGCCCTGTGTTCACCCTCTATTGCTGAACAGCTGCTCCTTCCCAAAGTTTTAATCAGATTCCCTAAGCATTACATGCCCCAGTAAGGCAGTGCCCGCATAAAACCTGCAATAAGCCTGCCATGTAAATTCATCACAAATCCCAAGTAATATGAACAGATTATTCTCCAGGCCAAGAGAGAGTTTTTAATTTGGACCAAAATTATGATTGCACATTGATTTGGCCCCTTATTCTCTGGAAAATTTTTTTTTTCCTTAGAATTCAGAATTGATCACCTTAAATAAAAGACATTTTCTTGATGATTCAGAACAAGTCAGGCTTAAGTGTATTGGAAAGAAAACAGGATGAAAAATTCTTAATCCAGAGTTCCTGAAACTATTTACAGAGGGTGTTTTTTTTTTGGTTTATTTGGTTTTTTTGTTCGTTTAGATGCACATTTTTTCCTGAGATGAGAGACATAACTTTCTTCAGACTCTAAGCTTCTGAGCTTCCACCAAAAAATTAACATTCAGTGTTTTAGGTCATACTGTTGCTACAAGCCAGCTTGTCAGCCCTAGGAAATCCTACGCCACAGGAGGCCAAAGTCATGATTATTTGTTCTTCTCTTAGCTCTGGTACCTAGTTTGGAACTACCGTCTGCCACTAAGTACCATCCTGTGAATGTATGCCTGGGCACAACAGAGAGAAAGAGGGGCAGACACTACCAGTCACCCCCACATCAGATATTAAAGGACATAAGTAGCAAATGTATCTCTACAAAAGTGCAACCTGTCAGTCAGAAGGATTGGTCAGCCATGGGAGAATGGAGAAGAACCACAGAACCAAACAATGCCAGTCATCATCTCAGCTATGTGGAGTGGGGAAAGAGCCAGACTTACTTATCTTACCACATTTGAATAGCTTTTAATGATCTTAGATGTTGGTATGGGTTCAGGAGGTGATTGCCAAGCAGGACAGAATTTCAGGTCCCATTGGAAACACAACACCTCTGGGTGAAGGATGCAGACAAACATCCTACACATCAGTCTCCCTCCATCCAACCCCACGTTCCTCCTCCAAGCTCCAGGATATTATTTTCTTTAATATACAGGTCTGCCACAGTCAAGGTTGCTTTTATCCTGTGATCTTTGGGGTACTTGAAATCCCAACGACAGTAATTTCCTGTGGTGAATTAATAAAGTGGATGCTGCTTATGACTCAGCTAAGTGGCTTGACTACAGAAAGAAAATGAAGAGATCATACCAGCATGGCTATCCTGGTCCCTTAGATCAGTAATTTCTTAGTTATTCTATTAGAACCCTGGTACCACCTTGCCTAATGTGCTCTTTGCTCCGTGAGAACCACTGTCTTAATACATGGCTGGTCATTCTGGGCCCAGACTAGAGAATACCTCTGGGCCCTCCAATCAAGAAAAACTAAATTCCAAACAGGAGGCTACAGTGAATAAGGAGCTCCTATGAATTAATACCGGCATGCAGCTGAAGACAGAACTACCTCCTCCAACTCTCTCTCTCTCTCTCTCTCTCTCTCAAAACTGCTTGGTTGCTGAGAAATATCAGCTGAAATTTGCATTTAAAAGACAATTTTTATGTACACATAAAGGACAATTTAAAAAACATCTCCATTATACAGCATGTCAATAATGAGTGTGGCAGGAAATGCCCTCTGTCACCCCGGGTGGGGGTATCCTCTCCCCAGGAACGGGAGAGAACTGAACAGGTGAATTCCTAGTGTGATCATAAATCTGACAATAAGAGAACATGAGGTAATCAGAGTGAGGGTAAGAGGAAGCAGGATGGCCAAGGGCAATGTGAAGAACTTTACCAGTTTCCTAACAGGTGTCTTTTGCACAGTTTGAAACTGTTGAAGACTACCCAAAGACAGAGCTTGATTTCAATGTTTATATACAACATAGAAAAGAATTAACTGTTGTTGGACTCTTTTGCACCATTAAAAAATTTTTTTGATGAAGATGGCTACTTAAGGGAAACTTGGATTGGTTTTAAATGGGTCTATTTTTGTATCTCCACTTTTTCCACATTCTCTCTCCCACTATGGCCATTCATGTCCACCATCTTTGAATGTCCTAGTGAATTATGGAGTAATTGGCTCCACCCATTAATCAGCATTGTATTTGTCACAGTTACCCCTTATTTATGAATGCTCCTACCAATTTCTTTGCCTAATATCTTTTGCTTCTCACTTCTTCCTGAGTTCAGTTTCCTGTTTCTACTTCATCATATCTTTTGGAATTATCTATGAGTGGTAAACTGACTATATGGAAATATATTTCATTCTTATTTAAAAATGATACTTTATTTGAACTTAGGATCTAGACTATTGGTTATTTCCTGTGATATTTTAAACATATTATTCCTTTGTCTTCTTACGCCATTGTTGTCAGTGAAAAAACTGTTGCCATCCAAGCTATGTGTAAATAATCTTCATTGTAAGCAATCCGTCTCATCTCTCTGAATGCTTTCAAGATTCCCACTTTGTCTTTGATTATCTCATGTCTCACCTCACTTTAATAACATGATCATTTTCTTTTCATTGCTTCCTAAACATTTTATATACGTTTTCCTCAGTGGATCCCAGTCACATGCAGCCTGGTGCTACCCAATTCATGTGTCACTGTCTGTTCCAATAAACAATTAAAACATTAAAAACACATAAGAACACACACACACACACCCTAAAATCTATAATGTGTTTCAATGTGGATTAGTTTGGATATATCCAGCCCTGGACATGTGTGATATTTCAATTTGTCTCTTTAATTTTAGAAAATTATTATCTATCCTCTTTTCAAATATTGCCACTAATCAATTCTCCTCACTTCTGCTTAGTTCCTCCTCTTGAAAACTTTATTGTTTCATCCTGGATTTTCTCATGCTATCCTCCATGTCTCTTGACCAGCCTCTGATATCTTTTGTCTGTGTGCATTCTGGGTCACTTGCCAGCTTTATCTTCTGTTTTGCCAGTTGGTTCAACATGACATTTATGTCATCCATTTTGCTTTTAATGTCAATATTTGCATTTTCTAATTTTGAAAAGTTCTTTTCTTTCTCTTATGCCACACTCTGCTATTTTTTTTTCTGCTCCTCCATCAACCTCTTTAGTCTTTTTTTAACATGCCCATTTTATGATCTTTTTGTAGTGTCTGTTTAGTTCCTTGTTCTTCTGGTTGACTTTTGTTCTGCTTAGCTCCTGGCTTTCTATCATGGTGGAGTGATTTCCTTTGGTGGCCTTTTCCTTTGTTGTGAGCTCATTTTTAGGAAGAGTTGACTTTTATTTCCTGTGGAATTTCCATGTAATATCAGTTTTGGTATAGTCTGAATTGGGTGGGTGGTGAATATGGCTGGGAAAATTGTTTAAAAGTCCTGAAGATTCCCAATCTGGGTTGATTGGCTTGCATTTCCTATATCACAACTGCCTGGGCCAGGGATTTTCAATTTCTCAAATTATAGGTAGATAGCAAGTTTTCTTACTCTTTCCTCAGACTGATGGCAATGTGGAACCAAAGGCTTTATTGAAAGAACTTCACTTAAGTTGCATCACATGACTAAAAGATGGGGTCCTGATTTCCACATGGAAATGGGTTTCTAGCACTGCAATCTCTGAACCTATACAAAATCCTGAGGATGGTGGCCTCTTAATGTGGCTGTGATTTCTCACATGGGAGGCGTGTCCTTTTCTCTCCTTCAAAATCAACTCTACATTTAGAAAAGAATGCTTGTCCTTTTAAACAAAGAACTTCTAAGTGGCCTTGGGCCTATGTGTTTGATTTCAACCCACCATGTTCTGAATGTTCTATCACAGAACATGTGGTTTTATTTGGAGATGCCCATCAAGCTTGTCCTCCAACTCCTTTCTTCTAACAGTGGGTTCCATGCCATTGGCTGCAGGGATATGATTCAGATCTAACAGATCACCATGTTTAATTCCCTTGGAGGACTATGTCCCTGGGCTAGTGAGGACTTTCTGATACAAGCTGAGGCAGTGTTGTGACTGATATGCAAATATTGGAAGAATGAAGTGTTAATTTTAGCTAAAAATATATATATATATATACATATATATATATATATATACACACATACACACACACACACACACACATACACACACAAGCCTGGAGATGCCATTAGTCACCATCTTCTGCATCACAGAGAAAACCATCTAACTGTACTAGGAAAGGAGGAAACTAGCACTCAGAGAGAAATCAGGGCCAAGAGAAAAAAAGAAAGAATAGACAGCCACAATAGAATTCCTGAGCCTGGCCTGCCCAGAGTCAGCTCAACCCCTGCTAGGCAGGCCAGTGAATTCCTTTGCTTAAACTAATTTAAACTGGGCTCTTGTCAGTTACATCTGACTTATGCGCCAATAAATTAAAGCACAATGGAATGGAGATGAGAAACCATCAGTATGGATTTCCTTTACTTATTTATTTTTGGTAGGCCAATTCGTCGTGCATGGCTTGACATTAGTAAACAATGCTCTCCGTCATGGAGGCTGAGATCCAGGGAATTGGGGAGTAAGCATCCCAGAGACGAGGGATGGAGTCACAGGGAAAACCAAGGTCAAGTCCTAGTAATCTGCACAGGGAGCTAGGGTGAGGACGACGGCAGAGTCCTAGAAACAGGAACCAAGGATCAGAAATGAGCAAAAACCAAACAAGACAGCCACAGCAAGAGGGCTGTGGGCAGCCAGCACCTAGTGCCCCCCAGCGGGTACCAGCTGGTCACGGCTGCCCAGCTTCTTTCTAAAGATCCTGGGATGGCCTTCCCATTCCTGCCATGTGACGCCACCTGGTGTTGGAGAAATGGTCAGCATGGGACTGACTGCCGGGACAAGGAGTCCTTCAGCAAAAAGGGCCAAAGCTTATTTTTCATTTAATTATGTATCACACCAGTATCTAGACAGGCATCAAAACAAATGAGTTTCAGGCTGATTATCAGCTTCCAAGGCAAATATCAAAGTGAATTACCTTCAGAAAGATGCATGGAAATACAGGAAACTTGTTTTTAAGTCAAGCAGATTCATGAGAAATATTATACTTTCTGTTTCTGATACAGTTTCAGCTTATTCTCATCAAAAGGGAACACCTTCTTATCACCTCGGCGTATAGCCAGGGGTCAAATGGGAGAAGATTAGAGCTAATGAGGGTAACAAATAAGGCCTTTCAAATAGTTGGAAGGAACAGAATAAAGAATATTAAACATCCATCCTCTGGAATTGGTTTTAATGACAGAATTAGTAAAATGTCCCCATCTGCCACTGAAGAGATATTAACTCCCTCCTTCAAGAATTCCTGGAGGGCCTACTGAGTAATTAGCTGTGCTTGGTGGGGATGCAGAGAAGGGTAACATGCCTTCAATGAGCTTGCAGTCTTTTTAAAGGCGAAGTTACTAGACAAAGACCGGGATTCCTTAGGACATATTTTTATGACCTACACAGCCATTTTCTGAGATGATTTTTAAAGCAAAGGTTTGTTGCACATATCAAATCCTGTTATAGCTATTGTTTGCCTATTTCAGTAAGGAGTTATTGAGGGCAGGGATGGGTGACTGTGCCCATCCAATCTATACCCCCAACAACCAGCATAACGTCCGGCTTGTGGAGGTGCTCAGTACATTTTCGTGAAGAGACTGGATAATATCTCAAGGCCCTTTTGAGTTCCATGGTTGTCTGAGCCCCACAGCCATCCCATTAACGTTCGTGTTAAATTTCCCTTAAGATGCATGGGCTATAAGAAACGTGGTCTTTCAAAATATCACTCACTCTAAGTGCCAGGCGTGCACTGGCTTCACACTTTAAATGACATTTCCTGGTAAGAACTTCCAAGCAGCATAACACTCTTCATTTAAAATGAGAAAATGGATGCTCCATTTCTCCCTCTCTTTTAATGAACGGCATTGAATTTCCTTATAAGCATCTGCTTTACAGGGAATAAAGGTACCAAGTGTGTATTTATTGTCATCTAAGAGCCAGCTGTTCAGTGAGGTCCTTATTTTATCTCTAAGAAAATCTGGAGGCATTTGCACGCTGTGGAATTATTTTACAAGTGACTGTTTCAGTGCAAGGCCAGCAATAGTTCTGTGTTGCAGTAAAAGGGCCCAAAACACCCCAAATCTTCCCTCTGTTCTTTCATGGGTAGAAAAAAGAAGCCAGATATCTATCTCTGTGGATAGATACTGAAATAAAGATTGCCAATCATCAACTATGTTAATGGAGATTCTTTCTTTGGGACACGGTCAATTGTTAGTATTTACTCTATTTCCAATAAATACAGATAAGCCAAAAGAAGAAAATAAAGATCACCTGTGATTCTACATAACCCTTTGAAAAAATATACAAATTATACTAATATGTAAATAGTGTACATTTCATATACAATGTAAGCCATTGATATAGATAGCATAATCATACAAAATTTACATATAACAAATATACAATTATATATAATTTAATGTATTTCATATTAATAGATAATATGGCATGCTGTAATAATATATTAACCCCACATATATTTGTGATTTTTAATCAAACTAGATCTTATTATATATTAAAATCTCCTAGCAATATTTATCATGTATGTTACAATTTTTAAATATAAATTTATATATTAACTTTTCTTATTGGCTTCAGAGTATAATGTGAATATCTTTCTACATCCACACATTTCATTCTGTATCATTTTTAAACGAGTGCACAGGGTCCTGTGATGGCATTGTATCACAATTTGCTCAACAAGCTTGTAAACCACTGTGTACAACTTCTGACCCTAATCAGTGCATTCATTTTCTGGGAGAAATTATTGCACAAGCCCTTAATTACTTGTTAAGATAACTTTCTGGAAAGGAAATTTCTGGATCAAATGATTCTCAACTTCCAATGACTCAGTAAATAATGCTAAATTTCCCTTGTAAAATCTTGGTCACTTCTCATCGGTGATACAGGCAGGTTCACACTTCTCAAACCCTCATTTACACCAAGGCTGGCTTTCTTCTTTTGTTTGTTGTCTATTTATATCCTTTGCCATTTTTATATTATGCTGGCCTTTTATTACCTGTCTTTAATGATGAGAGTAACAGCAGGAATTAACAACCAACAGTGGAATGAGTGCGCTGGGCCAGGCCCCTGTCTAGGTGTTCTGTGGTTAATTCAATCCAATGAGGGAAGTTCTAATGAATGCTATTTTACAAATGAGGCAGCTAAGGCCCAGAGAGGTTAAGTAACTCACCCCAGGTAACATAACTAGTGAGTGTGGTATATTGTGGAGATTAACAATTTATTGTGCATATTACACATATATTTAAATTCTTCCCTTGGTTTATTACTTGCCATTTAATTTTCTGTTGTGGTTTTTGCCTAGGAGAGAATGACTTGATTCAAATATTACCAAGAAAATCGGCTTTTTCTTTATAGTTTCTGTTTTCACTGTCTTGATCGAAAGAAGAATATTTAAATCAATATGATTCAAACACTTTGAACACATTCAGACAACATAGATGAATATAAAATTAAGAGTTGAATTATCTTTGTCCCCTTTGCTTAAATCATGATCCTATACAGCAAAGACATCTGATATAATCCAATTATGTTTTTATTTCCTCTGATGGTTGCCCAATGACTTAGTAATACGCATACAGATCCATTTCTTGATTTGTTACCCTGCATGATATCTCTGAATATCTTACTATGAGAGATGCGGAATGTACCCTTCTGGACTTTACTTGAGTAACATCGATTCTGGTTGTGAGTACTCTGTAACTTTAAGTCATATACTTCAACTTCTATTTCTTGATTTATCAACTTTAGACAATGTCTTAACTGTTTCATTCCAAATGGGGGAAATCACATGTAAAAATGGTTGTTCTCTATATTCTTTGGATCATGAAATGCTATATTTACGAAGGAATGCTTTGCTGGAAGCAGGTCTGTCTGTTGTCGTTTTAATGGAACCAGAGAGATCTGGCACAGGGAAAGATGCTGATACAAACGATGATGTAAATTATATAAGTGTAGTTGATTTGTGCGGCACAGACTACACAGATGATGAAGATATAGAACCTTTCCAACTGTATGGCTTTATTTGTTGTTTAGGATAATTGGGTCATAAATTTTGTAATAAAACAACTATTCTTACATTTCCAGCTAAGGGAGTAAGCACAGTTTATGGCCACACAGAATCATGCATGGTCCTCTAGGTTTTGTTATGTTTCTCTCTAGAATCAACTTTTCCTTTATGATGGCCGTATTACCTGCCGAGTAATACCACCACCTGGTCTCTCATGGACTTCCATATCAAGCCAATCAAACCCTTGAAGTCAGTCATTAGGCCTGAGCCTGTAAGTAGAGTACACTCCTCTGGCCAAAGTGATCAGCTCCACGGTGGTCTGGAACTGCATCAGAATCTACCAGGTACCAAGATTTAGGATGGGAATGGTGGGACAGAGATTCTCTCTCCAGTCTCTTGAAGATGGCTGGCAGCCATCTTGTGACCAGAAGAGGGAGCAGGCCACAGAGAAGTTAAGTGCGGAAGGAGGTGCTTCTCATTTCTCTGGGTCCTTTCCTCCACCATTTCTATTTCCACTGCTTGTTTAAATCAGCCAACCCAGACTCCATTTTTGTTTACCCCAGTTGAAGATGGTTTCTGGTCAACTGTGAGAACTACACAGTTAATTAGTTGTAATCCTGACACTAGATCTCCTTCAGGTTTCTTCCTACTCTGCCACGCTCCTTCTGAAATTAATGTCTTTGTTCAGAGTTCATAAACACGTACCCCTCCAGATCTCTTCACTACATCCTTTGCCTCCCTTCATGGCCTATTGAACAGCTTTTGGAAATGCAAATTCATCATGTGGAATTCATTTGTGAGCCAATATGGATGCAGGTTTGGTCACGATGTTTCTGTGTACTTGTATAGGTCAGAGACAAGCTAATTTCAGAACTTTTGTGTTAAATAAAGTTACTTCTATTTTAGGGCAAATAATTCTGGATCATTTTCAACTATGGGAACATGGTTTAAAGACTGGAGATATAGCTCAGTGGCAGAGAGCTCGCCTAGTATATGTGAGCCCGAGGTCAGAACCCCAGTAATACACACACACACACACACACACACACACACACACAATAATGTAGCACCTATCATACAGTGCTATGTGTAAGAGTTGTGGGTATGAAATTCAGTTATAAGTTAATTGTCTGAAATTTGGAGGTTATATAACCAAAGAAACAGTATTATAATTAATTGCTTTTTAGACCAGCACAGTCTGTGGCTAAATGCTCTAGCCCAGTGTTATCACAACACTAACAATTAGAAATATAAAAACACTAAAACCAAAGAGGATGGTTCTTAGCAATATTATCTGGAAGAAGATGGAAAGGTAAATGAAAGTGCGTGGCCTTTCCAAAGGGGCTCTGCAGACACTGCCAAGGGCCGTAGTTGTCAATAATTCGGGTTCTTTATTACAGTAGTCTTTATTACTTATCCACAATTTTGCTTTCTGCAATTTCATTATATCATGGTCAACTGAAGTCTGAAAATAAAAATGGGAAATCCCAAAATAAAGGCTTTACAAGTTTTAAATAATTTTGACTACAGTATATTGTTATAATTATTCTATTACTAGTTATTGTTAAATTTCTTACTGTGCCTGATTTATAAACTTTAACATATGTATGGATGTATGTATAGGAAAAAAACAATACATATTCATGGTTTCAGGCTTCTTTTCAGGGTGTTGGAATGCATCTCTTATGGATAAAATGTGTAATGTTTTCCTAGTTATTTATCAAAATGTGATACGTTTTATTTTCTATGATACAAGAATAGCTCTATCACTGTTCTTGTTTTTCGTGTGTGCATGTGTGAGTGTGTGTGTGTGTGTGTGTGTGTGTGTGTGTGTTGCTAGGGATCAAATCTGGGTCTTATGCATGCTAGGCAAGCACTTGACCACTGAGCCATATCTCCAACCCTATCACTATTCTTAAGCGTCAAAACCTCACAAAAGTGGAACTAAGAAAGGGAAAGTACACAAAAAAGTTTTCATTTGTTCTTTGAACACACACTTCAAGTTCATATGCTTTGCTTTCAAAAGGTTACACTTTAGAAAGGAAAATATATGGACAGACCCACATAACCCAAAAGGGGATTGGTGCAGGTAGGCGCAGGGGTGAGGTCGGTCCCCCTAGTGTGGGGGTTGCTGGTCTCTGAGGGACAGTTGAGAGACCATTAGGCAGAGCCAGAAGCTGGGAGGGCCACACAGGGTGAGGGAACCATGAGGGAAGACAGGTGCTGCCTCCCTGAGAGCCATGTCTGGGTGTTGTGCGTGGTTCAGTGAAAGAAAAGGAGGGAGATGAATGTTTGAACTTTTGGTCTGAAAGTCAAGGCAACTCTTTAATGATATTTGCAAGAGGATCTTCCTAAGGGACCTAGAAAACGTTTAGAACTGAGAAGGTGGGGACGGGGCATTCCAAGGAGAAGGAATTGTGCATGAGTCGATTATAAAGAGATCATCAGGCATGCTATAAATTATGCTTAGGAAGCAAGAGGGTGAGTGAAGGGGGCAACCCAGCTCTGGCTGTACGGGGGAGGAAGTGGTCGACCACAAGCAGCACTGGAGGGACAGAGGGCAGACCCAGGAGGCCACTGCGAGTGCACTGGAGGTAAAACACAGAGCCCCCAGAAGGACTGTTGAGGTCAAATGCATCAGGTGAAAGAATACCTGGTAGGTCTGAACGTGGGACATTGGGTGGCCAAATGTTCTGAAGGGCAATGACTTCTATTTTAATCAGAACCCACCGGGGTCACTGTGCACAGTACCAGGATCGCCCAAACCAGGAAGCTGGGGTGGCGGGTGGAGCAGCTAGAGTGGCCAATGTCTCCTGATCAGAAAGAACCTGACCATGGAGTCAACAGCATTTTAGGCTATTAAGACATAGCTAGAGGGGAAGGAGAGGCATTGGCTAGTGATATCCAGGTGTTGGCTTGGAGACAGGAAGTGCTCATTTCAGATGCCCCAGGCCTGTGCACCGCAGAATCAGCACTCGCCCTTGGGGTCTGCATCTTTAGTGGAAAACCACTGTGGATAGCCATGCCCATCGCATAAAGGCCAGAGAGTCCGCGGCTGCGCGGTTCTCACCTGAGCTCATTTGCGCCTTGGTGGTTTTGCTTCGTTTGGCCTTTTACAACTTGGCAGCTCAGGAAGTCAAACCGAGGGACTCAGCAGAAGTAAAAAAATTTTTTACTCCAAATGCTGCTTTCATGTTAGTATTTCTTGGACAGGGATTCCTGATGTCCTAATTAATTCCTCTTGGTGCCTCTTAAAAAGTATCATTTTAACATTTTGTGAATCTGCCCGTGACTTTCGCTTTTAATTTGCAATTGCTGATATTTTCCTTTAAAGCAGGAAAGTCCCTTTCTTCTGTAGCCAGGTAAAATATATTTGGAGACTCACTTGAAAGTTGCTGGATTTAGTGGCAACTTTAGTGTGGGTGACTGCTTTAAGAAATGTCAACTGGCAGAAAAAAAAAAAAAAAAAAAAAAAAAAAAAGGTAGCTCTGCTCTTACTCCCCTCTGTGAGATCTGACTTTTAAAATCCTTTGTTACTTCACAATACACTTTTCAAATGCATTTGAAGTAATTAACACTCGGAATAGAATCCTGTTGTCACATTTAATTATCAGATAGTGACTTTCCTTTGGGATATCTGACAGTTGCCCAAAATGTTGGTCTTAATCTAAAACCAAGAAGAGACCTCTGAACTAGTGAAAGCCACCAAAGTGGCATTTATTAAATATAAATGATAAGTGTCTAAAGAGGAGATGCAGAAAGAGCACTGGTTCTCATCTCCAAAAGCAAACCGTGCAGCACAAAGGGGCATTACATTAGCCCTTACCTGAACCCCTCAGTTTCGTTTGTCACAGGATGACTTAAAGACGTGTGCATTTCTCTAAAGCATTGCATTCACACTGAGAAATCAGAATGTTCTGACCCTCAGTTAGCTCCAGTCTGCCAACCTCCCCATAAAGAAGAAGGCTTCTGTTAATGTGTTCTCTGGAAAGTGACTTGCATGAGGAAATAAAAAATGATATTGATTTGAAATAAAGAAAGCTCATTTATGTGTATTTGAGGAACCCTAAGTGGATCAGCTAAAGATATGCAGTGAGAAAAAAAAAAAAAATCTGTTACCCTCTGGGTAGTTTCTTGTAATAAGCTGGAAACGCAAAACCCATTAATAGTATTAGAAATTAGGTGCCTAATGAATTGTGCCCATTATTCGAGATTTTCTGTGATAACAATTCCTTAAAAGCTAGAAATTGCCTAAAAGACATACAGAAAAGATACTATAAAAGACGTGGGAATAATCTCTAAGTGGACATATTTCCTGTGGTTAAAGAAACATAGGCAAAGTTCTGGTACTTACTATGTAAGGACTATGGCCACTGCGTCATTCAACACGCTCTCTCCAAACAAGAGGGTGTACAGGTCGGGGTCGACATGCAGTTCATGGAAAATGGCCAGCACAGTCACTAGAAGACACACACAAAGATGCAGAGTTAGCTGGACACAGCTTGGAACTTTCTAGGTTGCGGTCACTTCTAAAAAGCAGTCATTAAATACTGGTCCTCTCAAATCCATCCACCATATGACACCAGATCTTTATTCCAAAAATGTCTTATCATCTCACTCCCTTGCATGGAGATTTCTCTGGACTCCCCAGTGCTTACTAATTTGAGCCCCTTAGCACAGTCTGGGTCTGATTACCTTCCAGCAAGGTCTCTCTCTGCACCCCTTCCCATGCTTGGCTGCTTTCCTCAAGTCACTCTGAACTCCCATGGTTTTCCAAACGTGCAACAGTGTCTTAGCTACTTCTGCATTTTGATTCCTTCTACCAAAGAAGCAATTTCTTTGTCATTCACCAGTTATCAGTCACCCATTCCTTAAGCACAAGTACATGCATACTCTTCTTGCTACCAAAGACCCCTTCATTCATTCTTTAATAATCTTTCAAGTGACCCTTTCTGAACCTCCTGACTTCGTCAGCAACAAACTGGTCCATTCCTTTAAGATCCTGGCATTTGCAGAGAGAACTCAGATGGACAGTAAAGGGTCCTCCAGGCCTGTAAGAATGAGAACACACTCATCCTGCAGATGGGAACTGAGGAAGGGGATTCATAGACTCAAGACAGGCTGCCTCAAAATTTGGCATGTTGACATGTCATAGTTTAAACTGAAGGAGTCTAAGAAAACTATAGAAACAGGAAGGTCTCTCTGACTTCCCTCTTTGCTTCTCCCCCAAGCAAGCCATGAGATGCTCCCATGAGAGGTGCTCTCCTATACGGGAGGGAAGGAGCATCCTTATCTCTGAAGACAAAAGGTCACTGGGAAGAGCCTGAGCACACAGGCCTTGCTGAATTTCCCCCACTTTATTACTATTAAATCCCATTCTTGCCCCACCATCTTTCTCCATGACTATCCAGTTCCCACCAAACTTACTATTAAAAAAATTTAACTATTTCTTCAGGCCTTTATTTCTTTGTAAAGGTTCTCATGTCCCATAAAACTTATATAAATAAATTAATGCGGTTTTCCAAGAAGAAGAAGGAGGAGGAGGAAGAGGAGGAGGAGAAGAAGAACCTAGCATTCAGATCAAATCACAAACTTAATATAGAAGGGACTGGAAGATCCCTGGGGATGGCCCATCTTTTCTTTTTTTGGAACCAGGGATTGAACTCAGGGGCACTCCACCACTGAGCCACATCCCCAGCCCTATTTTGTATTTTATTTAGAGACAGGGTCTCACTGAGTTACTTAGGGCCTCACTAAGTTGCTGAGGCTGGCTTTGAACTTGCGATCCTCCTGACTCAGCCTCCCAAGTCGCTTGGATTACAGGCGTGCACCACAACGTCCGGCGAGGTTGGCCCATCTTTACAACACAATAGTTAACTAACTTGCAACTGTTTAATGCACAAATAACAAAATAAATGAAGGAATAAATACTGTTGCCGGGGCCCACTCCTCTGAAGGAGAGGGGGTCAGAACCTGGCCCCCTCCAGAGATGGCATTCAGCTAGAAGCATGGACTTGGCATTCCTAAGAGCAGGACCTGTTTCAGGTGGCCTGCAGCACGGGTACTGTATGCCACACACTTGCCTCAGGCCTCCGTGAATGCTTCAGGACAGTAAATAATCACACACTGATTATCTGTGTTCATCAGAACTATTCAGTGTCTTGATATTTGAGAGAGCTATGCAAAATGTGAACAGCAATCATTAGGAAAATGATCCATTGAATTGATTGCCACGGGCGAAAGAGAGTGGTTGAAAATGAGTCAGATGGTAACATTTTAAGGCAGATTGGGCATTTTCATTTCCACTCTCCTATTTCATGGACTGTGAGGATAGCAAGTAGGAGGTAGAAGAGAGTGCTACTTGGGAAAAAAAGAAAGGCAAGTTGAGTTTGAAGGTTTTACAAGTAAGATCAAGAAGTCTAGAGCTTTCCCTGCCTGCCACAGGAAAGGGTCACAGAAGGGCTTTAATAAGAGAGATGACACAGTCTGATTCAGAAATAAAGCTCAGGCAGCAGGGCAGAGGAACGGGCATGTGGCTGGAGGCTTTCCCAGTGGTTCCATTAATAGAGGAGCTACTCCGGGACAGGAAGGGGTCTGAATCTAGGCCCCTTCTGCACAGGATACTCTGCCCTGCATATCTCATGCATCCAGTTACTCGGTGCTGATAGACCAGTGGCCACAGTGCTGGGCACTTTATTTAGTCCTTGGTTCTCATCTCCCTGTGTGTCACCACCACAGAAAGCATGGCTTATACAGTAAACCCTTCCTGAGTGGAGGAACTGGAGGTAATGTCAGTGAGGATGCAGTCGGCATTTGGGATGGAGAACCAGTGGTCTTAAGAGACACAAAGAAATGACTCTGGATTTCAATCTACTGTAAAACATGGTGTCTGTGTTTGAAAACAATGTGATATGCACTTGAAAATTGCTAAGAGAATGTATTTCAAGTGTTCTCACTACAAAAAAAGAATGGTGAGCATGTGCGGTAATGCACATGTTAATGAGCTTGATGTAGCTATTCCACGATGTGTATTTCAAAGCATCGTGTTGCATGTCCTAAGTATATGTAATTTTTATTTGTCAATTAAAAATAAATATTTTATTCATTTATTTTTTAACATATTCATTTTTAAAGAAGATACAAATGCAATAATCAAAAGGAAAAGAAAGAAAAAGAAGAAAAGAAATCATGAACTGGCATGACATTTGGCTAGACCTCATCTTTTTTAACCAGGCATAGAATCAATTTCATTATTCAAATGAAATAGTCCTATTAATCATGCTAGGTAAAATGGCAGAGACCTCCTCTGCCAGTGTGTAGCTCTTGATATTTGTCACAACCCTCAGCCTTTGCAGTGGGGTGGTAGTGGGTAGCAAGTACTCTGCAGAATAATCTCTTTCTCCTTTTGAGTTAGAGTCAAGGCCCTGAGTCTCACCAAAACAAAGAGGTTTCAACGGGGGGTGTAGTTAGCAGCCTTTTCCTTTGGCTAGGATCTTTTGGGATAACATTCAAGTTATTCTTTATTAGAAAATTCTATCACAGCAGTTCTGTGGTTGACTTTAGACTCTAGAGCTGTTTGTTTGTGTTTTTGAGATCTGAAATGAATTGCTGTTCATCTCCACTCCTGGGGATGCTTCCTAGGCTCCTAAGTAGGGATGTCAGGCCCTGGTTCCTCTCCCACCCCCGTCCTCAGTTACAGAGTTCACTCTGCCTTATGGGGATGGGCTCTGGCATCTTTCCAAAGAGAGTTTCAAGCCTCTTTGGGGAAAGCCTTTTAATTAAACATCCAGTTTGGTTCAAAACTGGCCTGACATTCCCACAATTCCTTTTGAAGAAAGAACTGAACTCCGCTTCATAAATGATATCCCACACAAAAGAGAAGGCTATTACTCTGCACATTCCTAGCTACCCTGTGAAGCAAAGGAACAGCTTGGAAATAAAGCCAGGCAGTGTGTCCTGCAGAAGGAGTATTTTGTCAGGACCACAAATGAGCTGAATAGGTGAGTCAGGAGATTAGCCACCCACTCTGCTGCTGAGCTTGGAACTTGAAAAACAAACCTCATTTCATCAGCTCGCTGGCAGGGCTCACTTTTACACACAACGTCCAAGACTCCCTCTGTGGCACCTTCTAGGAGATGATGTCCTGGCAGAGCTGTGGACATACTCACAGCAGCTCTGCCCACGTCTTGCTAGGCTTGGAGGGACAACCCCAGTCCAGGTTGGGCTAAAAAACGATGCCTGCTTAAGATGAGCCCTCTTGTAATGGCATGAAAACACTCTTGTCACCATGTGGATAGGAAGGGGAGAAGACACTCTGGTTTCTTAACCTCTGATTTTATTAAGGGACTTGGTCTTTCCTGCCTTTCTCCTAGGTGGGTGCCACCTGCCTGCTGGTGGCAGGCTGTCCTGTTCACTCCTAGTTGGGCATTTCTTCTCTGCTCCATATTCTTCTCATACCTGAATTTTTATCTGCAGAAAAATCCAATTTGCCTCTCAGGTTGGTAATCAGGGGATACGCGTGCATCTGCTCTTAGGCTCAGGGACACGAACACATCCCCTTACTCTAGGGCAGTGGAGACCTGAGAACTGCTATGGAATCATCGGGGGTCTCTGAGAAAACAGCTTCAATATCCATACAGCAAAGGGCGATGGTGGAGAGCGAGGAGACCGTGGTGTGGACTATCTAATCTCTCAGGTTGAACAGAAGAAGCCAGAGGCTGAAGCCAGAGAAACAAGGGGAACGAACTGAAGCAAGCTCTGGAGCCGGCAGAGGATGACTGAGGGGCAGAGGCAGGGGTTCCTCAGGAGGGTCAGGGGGCCAATGCAAGAGTCAGAGGCCACCGAAGAGTAGAAATGTGCAGAACATCTGCTGGGAGATGAATTCAAGTTATGACCTATTGCTCAGGTCAAGTGCAGGATAATTCTCAGTTTGCAAGAGAAAAACCCCAACACAGAAATAGCACGATATTTAGATGAATTGCTTCATCACACCAAGACTCATATCCCATCCTGTAACTCAAACCTTTCCTCATTTCAAAGGTAACAACCATACTTGGAGATAAAAATACAGATGGGGACGACCTGACCCCATGGCTCAACACGTTAATTCTTAAATGATGTTCTGTATTTTTTTAATGGTTGTGTCTTCAAGTGACCACTTTCTTGAGGCTCTTTTGGTAGCTTCTAAATCTTCAGGGTGATTTGTGACAGCCCCTTCCCTAGAATCTCTCTTAGCAGCTCTATGACCCATATTTTCTCAGGTTTTATAAGGAATTTGAATTTCAAATGGTATTTTAATGTGGCAGTTCTCAGCAACCTAGCACAAAATCTGCCTGGGTCGATGGACAACAAGACATAATCGCTCCTACCCCTGTCGTTCTAAGCCGTCATTCAGCCCTGTCAAGATGATGGCTGTCCCTGGAGAGTGTGCTCTGTGGTTTTCCGTGCAGATCAGTATGTCTGACACTTGTCTGCGACACATAGAGAATCAAAAATGTCTCAGGCTTCTGCAGCTGAATCCACGTGAGGGCAGAGAGAGGGAGAAGCCTGGTGTTCTCATTGATGGTACAGCATTTTTCCATTTCCAAAGTGATAATTGTGAAAATATATTTTCTTTTTCTCAGAGGGAGGACAAAGGATGAAATTCTAGAACTTTTCCCTTCTTATTGGATATTGTACATGGTAAGATTTTTAAGGAGTGGCTTCTAAAATAGTTGTGGTCTCTGGGTAGCCATAATTTTGGAATTACTTTGAGCCTTTACCTCTCAATGAAGACTTGGCAGTGGAACTGGTAGATGGATGGGTTTTGCCAGTCAAGGTCTGGCAATCATAATCCTAGAAATACCTCAGGAAAATCTAACCTTCTGAACTAGGTCAAAGAAATGACACCAGATTTAGAAAGCTAATCATTAGCTGGTACTTAGTTGAAGTCATTTTAAAGGAGAAGTTACATAACGCATCATGAATGAATTTGCTCTAAAGCATTGCTATTTTATTTTGACCCTCAGCATGATGCATCATTTTGCACTGAGTTTTCAGTGGAGAAGACAGTATGTGCAAGCACGCTCTCACAGTCCTTCTCAACCAGGGTTCCTCGAGACAGAAACAGCTCTAATGCCCAAGGCAATGGTTTCAAAGGTAGACACTGGGACCCCTGCGATTCCTGACACCTATTCAGGAAATCCTCAAGGTCAAAGCCATTTTCACAATATTATGAAAGTGCTACTTGCATTTTCCATTCTTATGCTTTTATTCATGCACACTAGAGTTTTCCAGAGGCTACCTGGCAGATACTACAGCCATAGATTGAATAGAGAAGTGGGCGTGAGAATCTGTCTTCTCTTGTAACACACATTAAGAGTTTTGCAGTAAAAAGTAAAACAATGCCACTATTTTTTTTAAATAAATATACTTTTCAAGGATACGTTATTTAACATGTACATGATGGCTATTTTTAATAAATCGAAAAAATCAAGATGCATTTTAATTTCTAACATGGTAAATAATAATAGATGATACATGCATAAACAAACTCTTTGGGGTCCTTCCTCATTTTGACAAATTATAAAATGTTATGATACAAAAAAACTTGAGAGTCTGTTCTAAGGCATTGTGGGTAATGAATTAACTGATTCCCTATCCATTGTGAGTGACATAAGCTAAGCATCAGCTCTAAGAAAAATGGGGAAATAGTCCCTGAGACCAATTCCTGTAGAACTTCATTGTTGTGTTGGGGTCCATTGAGAAAAGCTCCCTAGATCTTAATATCTTTTGCTGTGCAATAACCAATGGTGCATATAGAGGATTTCTAATAACTCTTAAATGAAGAACATTATTCTTTTTATATTAACACCACTTCTAGAAATATGTTTCTGTCATTGTTATTTGTATGAAACCCATTTTTGAAATACAAATGCTTTGAAGGAAGAGATTATTTCTTCAATATATAGGTACATAATAAACTGTTGACAATCATGCATCCTTGACTTCAACCATGGCTGCATGATGTTTGAGAATAATCTACATAAAACCAGAAGTACAACCCCTGGAAGTTACAGAGAGTAGAAAAAGGTAATCAGAAGGTCATGAGTTTTGGCATGACGAAAAGAAAATTCAGACATAAAAAAGATTGGAAAGCAAGAAACCTGAAAATAAATCCAGGTGGGGAATATTTTCTAGGTCTTGTATCTGGGATCTTACGGATTGAAATCTGCTGGTACTTTAACTGGTGCTTTGAAATTTTCCCCAAAGGTGCCTACAAAAGGAATATTCTAAATTTAACATTAGCAAAGAACATAAACATTTAACAAAGACCCAATTTTCTCACCGATGGGGTTTAATGAGCCATGGTGCAGTTTAATGGGAAATCTGTGCGGTCTGCCCATTTTTGAGTGAAAATGACTCACCCAGTTGTACAAGTGTCCTCCAATCAGGTAAATCACTTAAGCATTTTGCCACTTTATCTTTTTTTAATTCATTTTGTATTGTTGCAGAGCTGGGGATCTAACCCACGGCCTGATACATGCCAAGCTCCAAACCCCAAACTCCATGTTGTCATTTTAAAAATGAAAAAGTTGTGCAAGTATTGACTTACAAATCATGACATGAGTTTAAAGAAAAACCCAGTGGATCCAAAAAGCAGCTAAAGTTAGGATGCGTCACCTTGGAGGTAAAAATAACACTGTGCTTATTACATGCAACAATTGCAAAGAAAGACACAAATCAAAGGACAGTTGTGTTAGTCATGATTATGGCATAGATAAAATATGGGAGCTTCATAAACAAAATTTTCTCCTGCTATAAAAAGATATGAAACAAACCCATAGATCATCATTTTCTAACCTGTGGATCAAGACCCTGAGGGACGTTAGGGAACTGTTTCAACATGGAGGGTGAATGTGCCTCCTTGCTAGACAGCACAGCAAAGCTACCAACAGCAAATGAGAACAGCACTGAGAGGAGTCAACCCAGGGCCCCTGTGAAAGAAGGTTTAAATGGGAGGCAGAAAGGGGTTATATTCTGAACCCACCCCTCCTTGCGCTCACCATGCTGGGAGGCTGAAGATGTCTAAGCACAGATCCCTAGAGCATTTGAAATGTTCTCTTGAACGGCAAAGAGGGCTTTGCAGATACAATGAAGGTGATGGATCTTCAAATAGGCGTATTACATTAGACCATCTGCTCAGGGGGTGGGGTGGGGTCCAATCTAATCAAGAGCTCTTAAAAGCAGAGGAAGTTCACAGGCTGAAGTCAAAGGTGCAACGGAAGAAATGTGAAAGGGGGAAGTTGGGAAGACTGAGTATGTGAAGGATTCAATGCACCCTTTCTGGATCTGAGAGGTAGGGCTCACTTGCAAGGGCCAGAGAGTGAGTTCTCTAGGAGCCAAGGGCAGCAAGGAAATGGGAATCTTGGTTCTTCCAACAATCTGAATGAGCTTGGAAGTAGATTCTTCCTCATGCTCCCTGATGGGAGCCGAGTCAGCCAACACCTTGATTTTTGGACTCGTGAGACTCAAAGAATCCAACTGAGGCAAGCTGGACTTTTGACCTTCACAACAGTGAGATAATAAATGTGTGCTGTTGTAAGCCTCTGTGTCTATGGCAGCCCTAGAAAACTAAGATGCTCTGCTCCCCCTCATAATAGCACCTTCAAAATGGCGGTGGGGCTAAGCCCCCAGACCTTTGGCTTTTTAAGGCATGAGCTTCGAGAGGGGATATGGCTGGGATGAACCCTTATCCTCAGCATGGCTCAGACCATCCTGCTAAATCTGTATCAGATCATGCTTACCAAGGAAAACCCTGGGCCAAGGAGAAGGCTGTTGGTCTGTGAGTGTGTGTGCCCACGGGCCCTCTGCTCTGATGGAACCATCCATGTGTGTACCTCCTGGTGCCACTGTCACACACCACAGGTCCCTCATTTACTTGGAATGCCCTGTTTTATAGTTCATCAAATCACTTTACTCTACAGTGCTTATCCTATCTGGGCTATTGTTGGACATAGTCACTCAAGAATTGATTCTGAAATGGGAACGAAAAGGCCCAAACCAGCATCCAAGGTTAACAATCCGGGCAAACCACATCTCAGGAGACGAAGCTGAATATCATAAAGCAGCTGTCATGATGGAAGTGAACAATGGCCATTTTAGTTTTCTCCTTCGAGCATTTTGGCATTTTTCTGATTTTTCTACAATGAATGTGCATTATTTTCAGAGTCAGAAAGGACAGGAAGCCATTTATAAAATTATAACAAGAACATAAAGCCTGGTACTCTGAGTCCCTTCCCCAAGGCCACAGGTGCTGTCTGTGAGGACCCAGTGCACCTCAGGCCTCCTCCCTGGGCCTCCAGAGTGCTGGTTTCTATGTGTTCCCACACCGTAAGCACTTCCTGTCCCTCCAAGAGTTCCCCTCCTTGGTTTGGGGGACACAAGCCTCTTCAGGTGTTCCTTCAACCTCTCCAGCCTCTTGCTCTTTCCTTTTTAAACCCATCCTTTGAAAGTGGGTGTTGCCCAGGAAAACATCCTCTGTTCCCTCTCCCTGAGCAATCTCACCCACACCTAGGTGTCCCCCAAAAGCTCATGTGTGAGACAATGCAAGGAAGGTTAGAGGTGAAATGATAGGCTTTTTAGTCTTAACCTAATCAATGCAATCATCCTCTGATAGAGATTAGCTGGGTGGTAACCGGGGCTGGAGAAGGTAGGTCAAGGGCAGGTGCCTTTGGGGTATACACTCTGTGAGCTGAGCTTAGTCTCTCTCTGCTTCCCGGTGCCATGTACTAAGCTGCTTTTCTTCACCACACACTTCCGCCATGATGGTCTACCTTACCTACAGCCCAGAGCCAAGGAACTGGCTGTGTATGGACTGAGACCTCTGAAACCCTGAGTGTCAAATAAACTTTTCTTCCTCTAAAATTGTTCTTGTTCGATCTTTTGGTCCAGAACCAAGAAAAACTGACTAAAACACCCAGTAATCTCACTTTCTAGTCTATTCCTTCCTCTTCCTCAGACTCAGATGCCCCCATCCAGCCACTGCCATGACAACCCGGAGTGGGTCTACATGAACAAATACTTATTAAGCACCTACTGTGTACCCAGCAATGGATATGGATGTCCTCCAGACCCTCAGTCCCTCCCCAGACACAGTAAATCTGCAGCTCTTACCCTTGAATTACCAGACTCAAGGAGTCTGTCCATCTAGAAGCTTTTTGTTTGTGTTTTTAAAAAATGTCATGATTTACCTTATTAGCAATGGAAAACATCTCTGGCTAGAGAATATACTAGGCAGAGTAAAATCACACTTTGCAATTCAGTAGTTTACAAGGTCAGGCAAGGAGAGAAAAGGAAACCAGCTTCGAAGGGGGCTACATTGCATCAGATCCTGCACATGATCTAGCTTTGCCATTTCTGAACATTTAGCCCTCCCTTGTAGTCCTTTCTGGACTGGACAGTAATATAAGAATAAAAAAGTCTAGTTGCAGATAAATGCATTTTCTTAGGTGAAAGCAGCATTTATTTAAAAAAGAAATAAGAAATATCCTGCAAACACTTTAGCTTTGCTTTATACTGATCCTCTTGGATAAAAACGGTCACCCTTGCTCTCAGTTGTTCATCTGTGTTTCTGGCAAGAGGTGGGTAATTAATTCTGCTCATTGAATGAATGAATGAACCTCTGAAGGTACGTGCCACATGGTTCACTCTTGAGAATAGGAGAAGCTCCTGTCTCTCTTGTGATCAGTCACTTCTTTGCCACTCATTAACCTGCCAGTCTTTGTTCCGGAAAGCTCTTTCCATTTCAGTTCAAAATAAGAAACTGAGCAACAAAAGTGTTTCTTATCTGTAGTACCCAGGTCTAAAAGTCAACTTCTGTGGCTTCTTGAACTTGTTCTTGAAGGAAGGAAGCTGCTTTTCAAGGAATTCAAATCCCTGGGGTTGAGGGTCTTTATGGGGCAAGGAGAACCAATCCCAGTCTGTCACCAGTGGGTGCCCCTTGCCCTAGGACACCTACCTTAAGGAGGAAATGAGTTGCAGGACCCTGAGAATGAGTGCTCCTTAAATTTTACCTAGTGGGCTCACCTTCCATGGTCTTGACCATTCCAGCCAAGCTGATCCCTAAAAAGGATCCAGACAATAAGGAAATACTTTCTAAGAAATTAGGTGAATCCAATTTGCTCCAGTGTGTAACATCCTTCTTTCAACACATAAATAGAAAGTGTGGGCTAGACACTGACTTTCAAAACTTCTGTCCTGCAGGTCTGTCTTTGATTTAAACAGAGCTTTCATTTAAACAGAGCTGTTCTGTTCCCTCAACCAGCAAGTCAGAAGGTCTGTCAACCACAGCTGTTTCCCAGCTGTCCACAAGCTGTTGAATTACTTCAAATGGTTTTTTCAGTGTGTTCTTGAAATCCCATCCTCGGAACACCTGGAGTCTTGTTTTATCCACTTTCAATATCCGGAAGCATTTATATAGATTGTTGTCATCTATTATTGTCTCCAATTCTGTTCTGTGGAGCTGACTTTCCATAACTGGGCTTCCAACTTCTAAAGCAAGACCTTTGTGCCAAGACCTCGCTATTCATAACTCTGTCCTGCAGTGGAGGAGGTGGGAATTGACTCTGATGTCAGACCAACCAGTGTTGAGATCCCAGTTGTGATGCAAATGAACTTGGTGACCTTGAGCCTCACCAAGCCTCATGTAAGCTTCAGTGGTAAAATAAGGAAAAAAATCTTTCCTCCTTCATAGGTTTTGGGAGAATGAATAAACAGGTTCATTTTTTGCAAAGTGCCTGACATCTTGAGAGTGTGCAAATAGTGGTCTTTATTATCACTACTATTGCTCATGTTGTTGAACCACTAGTGGGTCTGTCCATACAATCGAATCCCCTTGATGCTCAAAACTGACTTCAAGAGAGAGAAAACAAAATAAAACAAAACTCATCATCAAACAGAAAACAGTGACTCCCTTTTTTCTCACAAATTACCCCTTAATTATCTGCATTTGGAAAAAAAAAACCCACCTGATTCCTATTTTGTATGCACATACTTTCTTTTTCTGAGTCTTAGGGTCCTCATCTAAAAATGAGGAGGTTGAGCAAGATGGTCTTTAAGGTCCTTCCACATCTAAAATTACTCTGATTCTCAGACTCCAAACTGTAGTCTCCAGGCATGAAGTGTTCACATTTTTCTAATGAGGTTGATGAAGCCCTGGCTGCAGGGCTGGGATCAGGGGTGTGGTTTGCGGAGCAGCAGACTCGGGGGCAGAATAGCATTGAGGAAAGTGATCGTGAGATGAAAACTTCTCTGCTTGAATGAGGAGAGAACTGTCATAGTGTCAAGGGCACAGGTCTTCACTTCGACCTTGACCCCTAGAATAATAAGACAGGACATCCCAAGAGTGTCTGAGCCCAGTATTCCCTTGCTAATGTTGAGCAGGTCTTGCTGTCTGTGGCCTTGGGTGGGAATGGAAAACCCTGCTAATAGACTTGTCTTCTGCAGAAGAGAAACATGGCTCATGGCTCCTCCAGCTGATGTATTATATTCTTCAATCAGCCTAAACATTGGCTTGAGGTGAGGGAGACCAAGCCTTCTCTCTTCCAGAGTAGTATAGGGGTCCATGGGCCCTTCTATTTATAAAGCTGTCTAGATGACCACCATCTTGTATTTCAAACCTAGTGCCAATAGTTGCATCCACAGCCCCTCTTTAGACGGAGAGCTTCTTGAAGAGAGAGTCTGTGTCTGGTTACTACCTTTCTGCCTCAGTCACTCCTACAGTGTCCACTACATAACAGGTGTTCAATCAATATCTGTCACAAGAAATCAATAATAAAACAAGAACTGGATTCTTGACTGTCGGGTTTCATTTCCATTCAAAGCTTGATTGGCACATGGCTCTTCTCTTTGGAGAAACAGCAGTGGTATAGGATGAAGAATATTTGGTCTGCTTTGTCTCCCATCTCTGCCACTCATGAGCCTTGTAAACTTAAACAAATCACTGAAGAATTTAGATTCTTTTTTTTTTTGAAACAGAAAATCAAATAGCTTCAGTGATGATCAAATTAGATGGTACCTTTGTACACACTTAGTTAATGACTGTTAGCACTAGATGACATTCTCTCCAGGTAGTCAAATGTAGATGGAGCTTTTAATTGTGTGCCAATTAGTGGCACTCTGTAGTTTCTACACATTGACTCCAGTGTAGCTGTTTCTTGATGGGTGGAATGAGGATACTACTGATTTTAGCACTGGCTAAAAGTTAGCTAAAGTCAGTGAGATATTTTGATTACATACATGCTAGTGTCCTGCAGCAACACAGCCTAGAAATCTAAGGAAATAGAAATCCTGGCATTTGTATCTATTGCCCATTGACTTGCTGTGAAATCGCAAGTTGATCCTAAAATTTCTCTGCACCTTATTTATCTCACCTCAGAAGTGGGTCCTCTATACCCAAGGCAATGATGTCAAAAGAACTGAAGCCCTGTGTGTGGAAGCTATTTGAGTTCTTTGAAAGAGATACACAGCATACATCCAAGCTCTTATTTTTATTTCTGAGTAAATTTGCTGGAGAATAGGATCTGGGTTTATGCCACGGTGTTTTATAGACGCAGGTTTACCTAGGGGCTTTTAAACGGACGCCATCGCAGTGCGCTTAACATGGAATCAGAGACAGAGGACGGTCAAGTACCGTGAAATGACACTTGCAGGTGACACAGTGTGCCTAGGGAAGACGGTGGTCTGTCTTCCGCCTCCGGAAGCCACTTTCCATGGGAAGGGCGCTGCCCTCACGTCCTCTGACCTCTCCCCAGGTGACATTTCTCTTCCCCTTGGAATTCACCAAAAGCACACGGATATTCCTTCACTGCTCCGCAACAGAAGCAATGGAGCCTTTCTCGACCAAATATTAGAACTGCCTTTTGATCACATTGGTTTTTGGTTCTTTAGGTTCTTTTGTTTTGTTTTGTCTGTGGGTGAAAACTTACTTAGTTTTCTAGTTTTCTCTTGAATTCTTACCCAGAGTGTTGATAACACACCTGATGAGAAGCCACAAATCTGGTGCAGCCTGAAACTCTGAAATGCAGAGGCAGAGGGAAGGAAGTTTTAAAAAAAAAAGAACAAAATGCATGGCTCTAAAAAGAAGACACCATCTAAACAAAAAAATAGAGGCTACAATTAAATATTGAAACACAACAGTGAAGAGAGAGTGTGATCAAAGAGACTGAAGGAAAACAAAGCCAGAAAATAAAAACTCTTCTGGTTATACCAATGTTGGCAAGCACTCCTTTGTTATCAAAAAAAAAAAAAAAAAAAAAGTAATAAAGATTTTAACCAAGGAGTTCAATGACAAATGAAAAAATATGAGAGACAGCCCAATTAAGTCACCCTTTCTGAAGAGGCTTTTCTCCAAAAATAACAGTTCTGCTTTTAATTATAGGTTCTGGGGTCTGTTAATCAGCCATCTTCCTCAAGGCTAAGCTCAGTGCAAATAACAGAGAAGGATTCAGCAAAATGCCCTGTTTAATTAAAAAGAATTTAATTAAAAATATTTTTATACACATGACCAATCACCATTATTTATGCAGATGTTCCCTCGTGCTTCTTTGGAAATGCTCCCCACCCCTGTTTTTAAAATATGCTGTGCTTCTGCAAGAACTCTAGTGAAATGAGAAGCACCATGACTGGTAGTTAATACCTATTTTTATCAAAACAGCAGTGCAGCTCACACATCACCCGAGCAGCCGTAACCATAGTAACCCCAAATAGAAAGGGTCTTCAGATTATCAACACGATCAAAGGTAAGATAGTTCATGCGCCTCTGGAATAGTTACATCGCAGTAAACTTTAAAGGATAAAGGTGACTCTTTTTTTTTTCCCCTGCTACTTAAATGTTAAATGAAAACTGTGACTTACAAATATGATGTATAGAGAGGCTTTTCATTTTAGACCACTATGATTTCCTCAAAGTGTTAATAATGGAAAGGATGAAAACCGAATTCTGCACATTCCTCTACTGCTTCTGAAATCTGATCATGCCACAGAGACAATAATAATTTTGCCAAGTTGGAGAATTTGTTCCAGAGAAAACCCCCACACTCAGGAGCCCTGTAAAACCAGAAGCCATTATTTTGTGTCTGTCCATGCACCCAATGAGGGGATGGCTCCGGGTAATGACACACCTTCCCTGGGCTGAGCTAGCCAGTGACTCCGGGTGTGGGCTGGTTGTCAGATTGGGAAGGAAGGTGCCTTTAATTAGAGAAGCTGCGGAACTGGTTTGAAAAGGCAGTGAAGTACCAACCCAAACACAGATCTGAGTTTGGCTTTATAATTTATGGTTGGGGAAGGATGGGGTGGGTAAGGATGAGGGGAAGGAAATAAAGTGTCCATGCTTAATTATTCTATCAAAGGAACTATGATCCAGACAACCCCAAACAGAACAGTAGAGAAGCCTTTATAAATACCCCGTGCGACTCCTGATACAACCACAGGGACCACATCTGGAAACATAAAGGAGACTCCTCTGAATTTTAAATATTCAAATATGCAGCAGATACTGCAAAAAAAAAAAAAAAAGGATTCCACATGAAGACAAATATATTTTCATTATCATTTCTTTTTAATCTCTTTACATTTGAAATTTTCCGTGGAAGTGGCCAGTCATGAAATATGAGAACACCAGTTCTTTAGTATGACTCCTTCAGAGGAGAATTGGGCAACTTTATGCCCAATAATAAATAAATAATAATATTATGATAGCATTAGCTCTAAAGCAAAGAAAGCCCCCAAGAAGAAGAATTGTTAGTAAAAATTTATTTTAAAACTTAGCAATTTACAAATAGTTTCCTACACAGCGTTTCATTTGATCTGACAATTTCTTCTTTCTGGCAAGCATTGGAAGGCATTTTTCTGTTTCGCTGTTTTGACAGCATCTATTTTAGGGATGCAGAAAGTGGGGTTCTGGGAAGTTGAAGGACTAAACTGTGATGCTCGGATGCTCATGATCCTCATCTCAGAATGAACAGGCTCCATATCCAGGATGCTACCACCACTGGAAGACCTGACCCCAACCTTGCTTTTAGAGAACTCTCCTCCCCCAGCACATGCCTGTTTTATTTTTAATGGCAGTTCCTCTTGAGATTGAAAGTTGATGATCCGTCCCTAACTGTGATCCTTTTATGCAATTTCCCAGGACCTCTCCTCTACGCTTTCACCCACCAACAGGAGCTGCGGCCACCTTCTCCAGAGTCCTAGCTCATGCTTCCGCTGGAGACCAATCCACCCCAGAGTTAGAGCGACACCTAGCAGTGGTCTTAGGTAGTGCAGGCTGGGAAACATCTGGACCTCAGGCAGTCAGGCCAGGGCACAGCAGCGCCAGTGCATCATTGGAAGACACAGCTCCCAGAGGCAGAAGTCTCAGAGGTCACCAGCAGAACTTCTCTCCTTCTGCAGGCTCCTGGGAACCAAGACTTCTACAGTTCACATTATCTTAGCAGGGAGTACATATGGGGGAGATTTCTTACGATTATTCTAAGAAGTAAGATACCACCCTTAAAATGACATACATGTCCTACGAGTTCATAAACTGATATTTATTGTAGTCCAGAAACATCAGTATGGAGCCTACTTTACTCTCTATAATTTACCACACCTACTAAGAAAAGCAAATATTCCACTTATCAGTTTTCACATTCACTGTGTGTCTGGATCAGCAATGTTAGTTAGTATGAGTGGACACTTGTAGCTATGGGTTCTTGAATCCCACTCTGGACTCACTGGATCAGAATTCTGGAGGTGGAACCTAACAATATGTATTTTAACAAACTCTCCTAGTGAGTCTTGTATATGCTTAAGTTGGAGAACCATGAACACAGAGAAGAAAATAATCACAACAATCATCACGTTCCTCCAGAAAAATAAAGCCAAGAAAAGTTAAGTGTACAGCTCAAATTTGCCCTGGGCATTTGCAACAGGAATTGAACTAGACCTCAGGTCCCCTAATACCCAGTAATAAAAATATCCTGGTGCTATGACACTTGTCAAGTGGAGGCTGCCTGGATGCAACATTAGCAAAACAGACGTTGACTTTGTATCCATATTGCTCTTGGCTTCTAATTTTAATAAATGAATTATCACCCATGCATTTAATTTGGTCTTCAGACAGAATAATGCCACAGTGAATTTTCTAAATTCAATTAACATGAGCCAGTAGTCTCCTTATGAAAGCCAACATCCAGTGCTCACCGCTTCATGGAGCACTTTAGATTCTTTGCACACTTTAGCTGCTGGAGCAAAAAGTGTGACTTACACATAAAATGTGAATTCAGTGCATGTTTTAAAATTCATGGCATGCACAATATCATATCAAATTTGAAGATTTTCCTTTAAGATCTTTCATTATACTTCTTGGTCATTTACTAACATGTCATAGAAATGTTTGGTTAATTTTTTCACTTTTATGAAATTCTGAAGTTTTCTGAGTACACAGATGGCCTTACACATATATGCATAAACATGTTCACAAAGTGGGTGCTCTTTGCTTACTGACTTGCTTTATTTTAATAGTGTCTGTTTCTTTTTCCTTTCTGACATATCTTTTCTTAAACCCCACCTCCTTCTTCCCAAGTAACCCACATTTACAGTCTAGCATATGTCTCAACAATTTCTCTTTATGCTAAAATTTTCTTTGTGGTAATCACTACAGATGATAGATGAGATATTCCAACTGAGGAACAAAGAAAAATTGCTATAGTTAGACCCACAATCTTTCTTTTTCTTTTTTCTTTTCTTTGGCAGTGCTGGAGATGAAACCCAGGACCTCTGGCATGCTAGACAAGCACTCTACTACTGAGCTACGTCCCCAGCCTGAGATGCACAATCTTAAAGCACTTTTTTTCTGAGTTGCATGACTCTTGAATCTCTTGCCCATATTAAGATTGCTAAAGGATCTCAAGATCCCAGTCTAGAGGTTAAGATTTGTAGCAAGAGTTCTTTTGCTATGTGGGAGGCTGAGGTGCTTGCCCCTCATCTCAAACCCATGGAAAGGCACCTAGACATACAGCTTAAAATGTCACCCATGGAGTTTGGAGACAAAATGGAATATTTGCATTGCTCCTGAGAAATCTCATTGATTGTTATTTAGCTGCTCTGATAGTGGCTTATGAGCAATCAAATAAAAAGGTTCTCTTTCTCATCTCTTTCCTCCACCATAGACAAGTCAGAAACTGCATCTACCAAAGGATAAATAAGGCATGGGAGACAAGGGAAAGAACCCAACCCAGCTGCCCTCCCAGAGGCAGATAGTCTGTCTGCCTATGACATGCTAGGGAGGGTGGGAGAAATGAGAACTCACATTATTATTACCTGACATTGGACATGGTCACCACTACCCTGAGTTTGTGGGACAACTTAAGGAAACAAAGGTTTTTATCCAGCACGTGGGAAAGAAGTAGCTCCCAGAACACTTATAAGGAGACATAGGAGAAAAAAGTAGTTTCTACGGCTACACCTGGTAAGTCTTGCTTTTCAAGGTACAAGGTGCGTAGATGACCTTAGACAGGTTATTCATGCATACGTCCATGAGAGTGACAATCATTTTTAAAATTTTGAATCATATTGTTTACTGCATCTTACTTTATCCAGTCGACAATGACTTCCTGGGAAAATTCCAAGTCTTTCCCAAGAGAAAGCGCTCATTCATTCTTTTTAATGGCCACATGATGCTGTATAGATGTCCTACAATCTATCCTCTTAACAAATGCTGCAATAAACATCCTTGTCCACATTTCCTTCAGAACTAGTGTTTTTACTTCTGTGGAATAGACTGCCAAGGAGTCAGCTTGCTGGGTCAGAAGGAACTATGTATTTTAAGTTATAATAGCTGTTGCCAAATTGCTTTCCAAAAATCTGTTAATGATTCTAATTTCCACTAGAAATGTGTGAGTCCACTTTCCCCTGAATCCCCGCCAGCAGTGACTGTTAGTTGGTGTTATAATTGTTACCAAACTGCTAGGGGTAAAATGATATGCTGTTACTTTATTTTACATTTCCATGAATTCAACCTTTCATGTTTGTGGTCCTTGTGGATTTCCTCCTCACACTCTCTCTTCATGTTTCTGCCATTTAAAAGAGTTCTTTGTAAATTAGAGGTAGTCTCTGTACTTAAATGACTTCCCCCAATATATTGTTTATCTATTGACTTTGTTTATAGTATATTTTCCCATTTAAAAGTATTTTATTTTATGTAGTCAAATATGTCTGTTCCTCATAGATTCCAGGTTTCCATCTTTTATTAAGAAGAATTTTTATGTCCATAATCTATTAATATAGATTTATAAATTGTCTTGCAGGAATTTTTGACTTTATCATTTACATTTTAATTCTATGTGTGTTTTTGCAATGGATTATATCATGCCCAGTTTTATCATCTTCTAAAGGGACAACCAGTCAATTGTGCAAGTACCATTTGTTGGATAAGCACATTTTCACCACAGAATTAAAATACCACTTCTGACAAATTCTCATGTATGCTGAGATGTTTCTTTTTTTAAAATTTTTAAAAATTTTTATTTGTTCTAATTAGTTGTACATGACAGTAGAATATATTTATATATTTTGATAGATCATACATAAATAGAGTGTAATCTCTCTTTTCTGATTATACATATTGCAGGATCACGTTGGTCATGTAGTCATACACGTACATGATAATAATGTCTGTTCCAGTCTACTCTCATTCCTACCCCATACCCCTTCCCCTCCCTTCACTCCCCTCTACCTAATATAAAGTAACTCTATTCTTCCCTATCCCCCACCCCTCATTGTGAATTAGCTTCCACACATCAGAGAAAACATTTGGCCTTTGGTTTTTTGGGTTTGGCTTATCACTTAGCACGATATTCTCTAACTCCATCCATTTACCAGCAAATGCCAGAACTTCTTTCTTCTTTAAGGCTGAATAATAGTCCATCGTATATTTTCTTTATCCATTTGTCTGTTGAAGGACATCTTGGTTTGTTCCGTAGTTTAGTTATTGTGAACTGAGCTGCTATAAACATTGATGTGGCTGTGTCACGGTAGACTGTTGATTTTAAGTCCTTTGGGTATAAACTGAGGAGTGGGATAACTGGGTCAAATGGGGGTTCCACTCCCAAGTTTTCTGAGGAGTCTCCATATTGCTTTCCACATGATTGAACCAATTTGCAATTCCACCAGCAATGAATGAGTGAACCTTCCTTCTTGACCCTCTAGCTTTTTTCTACTGGACCTTCTACCCCTAGACCAACATCATATTGATTTGGTTATAATGGCTTTTGAGCACGTTCTTATATCTGATTAGACTGGACCTTTTATGCTTTTATTCTGTATTATACATTGTAAGATGATTTGTCCGATTTCATTGGAATTGTATTAAATTTTAATATTACTTTGGGGAAAGGGACTCTTATGAAAGTATTCTTCCCATCACCAAGATGGTGATCTAACATAGGCTACTGGTTTTCTCCCCAAAACCAATGAGAGAGCATATCTGTAGAAAAATGGAATTGGAAGGATGATAAGTACAGAGGCCATTAGAAATCCCTAGGGGGAAGAAGGGCTGTCTTGGATTGCTGTGTGCGGGAGGGAGTCATGGGGCTTGGAAGAACTCAGCAGTTGTCAGCCACAGGCAGCTGCACACAGCCCTGAACAGAAAAATTCAAGGGGAAAACTGTTTAGGTTCTGCCTGTTGGCTCACTTGATTTCCAGGGAGTAATCATTGCTCAGTTCCTTGATACACAAAACACACACAATTATCCAGACACTGGGGAAGGTGTTCACAGGGGCAATACCAGGGCAGTGCACAAGGATCTGGGGTTTGAAGTTGATAAGAATAGGTGGGATCTGAGCAGCCTCCTTACCTACAAATCCTGGAGTCTATGAATTGCCAATGTTCTTTCTTCCTAAGGGTCTAAACCCTGCCTCAAGAAGTTAGCTAGGACAGGGTTTCTCTGCTATTGACAATTTAGACTAGATAATTATTTACTGTGTACATCAAAGTTTTTTTTTTTTTTTTCCCAAAATCTCTTGTGCGAGTTCCCATGTCCAGGGTGGTTTTTCTGGGTGCTTTCAGTATGCCTTTATTTTATTTGTTTATTTGTATGTGGAGCTAAGGATCAAACTCAGTGCTTCACAAGTGCCAGGCAAGTGCTCTGCCACTGAGCTATAGCCCCAGCCCCACATCAAAGTTTAGCAGCATCTTTCCCTCTGCTGTGTGATGTCTATTTCCCCCACTTGGTGGTGGTGGTTGTTGGTGGTACTGGTGATTGAGCCCAGGGTCTTGTACATGCTAGGTAAGTGCTGTACCACTGAGCTCCATCCGCAGCCCTCCACGTTCCCCACCAGTAACAAGCAAAAATTGTTTCCCCGGGTAATGTCTCCTCAGAGTCAAGGTCATTATAGGTAAAAACTACTGAACTAGAGAAATAATAGAAAACAAAAGTGATAGCTGTAGTTTTGAGGTTCTTCTCCTATATATTTAATTAGATATATACTTGAGAGTTATAATCACTTGCAGAGAAAAGCAACTAGCAGAAACTGAAGTGTTATAATAGACAAATCAACATTTTAAATAAACATTAAGTGAAGTAAAGAAATGGGGAAATAAAAATAATTAAAAGGAAATATTAGATATGAAAAATTTACTAGTGGGGCAAAAAAGAATGTAATAGGTAATAGGATAAAGGATACAGCTGAAGATATGGATTAGATGCACAGGAAATTCAATTGAGGAACTCTGCCAACAGGAAACAGGAAAGAAGAGATTAAAAATAAATTTTATAAATGTTCAGAGACATGAAGGATAGAAATAGAGTTGCAATATTGGGATAATAGGAGTACAAGATGCAGATTTAAACAAATATGCAGAGAAATATTTGAATAAATAATATTTTATGTCTAGTAAAATTTCTGTTCAAATATAAGAAGACAAGGAGCATACAAAGCCTCAGAAAGATTATTTCCCAAAGACTGACATTAGAAATATTTTTGGAGAATGTATTCAAATAGAATGATCTAGAAATTGCTGGAATGCTTATGGGATGTAACAGGGATCACAAAGCTTGCTAAAGTATTTTGTTGTTTAAGAAATGCTCTATGGAAAAAAATGTAGGAGTAAGTAAAGGAGAAAGAGAAAATACATCTATGATTAAATATGCTTATCCTAGAAAGATATGTTATTCGCTCATGTCTTAATTTATGTTTTATATACCTCGATATCTTGTTATTTTCTTTCTGATTAAATTTAGTCCCAAATATGTGCAAATTTTGTAAATATTGCATTCTATTTCCAGATATTTGTTGCTAAAATTTGTTTAAATCAGTGGTATTTTGTATATTTATCTTGTATCCAGGCACCTCCCATATTTTCTTTTTAATTCTAATAGCTTTTAAAATAGTGTAACATCAGCAAAACATGGTAGATTTATTTTTAAATTTTCACTGTTATGCAACTTTTTGCTCTGTTTACATTTTTCCTTACTGAATATGCTAGAATCTCCATGCCTGTTACTTCCATTTGTCTAAGTCTCCATCCTGCTCCACATATTCTCTTCTTGCCTTGCCACACTCACCATATGGGCATCATTAATAAATTCCCGGGACCTCTAGTTTATCCTATGGGGAACCCCAGGAGAGATCAGAAGGATGATGAAAAGGAAATGAGCGTATTAATTTCTTGACGTTTTCAAAGAAATATTACCTTGAACTAAAGATGTCCCCAGTCAGAAGCTTATTGCTCTCCATAAATGATAGACTCCACAAACTTTCTTCCATTGGGTCGGAGGGGCCACATTCTCTCATACCTGGAAGCTAGGAGTAACAAGTGTTTGACTCCTTCCAAGTTCCTGATTCCTATACTGTTCTTTTTGATTTTTCTACACCATCACTGAAAAGAGTCCTCTATAAAAAATACCTTCTTGAAATATCTAGTCTTAAGTTGTCATTTAGGATAATATTGGCTATTATATTTTGGTAAGCACTTTGAGTTACATCTAAATTATTTATTTTATTCATTTTTTTAATTTAGAATTTGTGTTAGTAATCCTGCTGCATATTATCAAATGCCTTTACCTCATGGATATGAAGACAAGTTTGATTCTCCTTTAATTCATTGATGTAATGGATAATGTTAGTGGATTTCATGATATTTGACCACACTTAACTTCATGGAATATTATGCTTAATTAGTGTTATTATTGTGTTGATGTTTTTATTTTTTTGACAAATATTTGTTAATAGTCTTCTCTGAGACAGGTTACAGTCCAGTCACTGAGGATATAGTAATGAACAAAATCTCTGAACTTTTGCATCTAACATTGCTAGGCAAATATTTGAAAGCATTTATTTCAAACTTATATTTACAGGCACAAGTAGGATGGTTTAATATTTTCCTATTTTATGCAGTTCTTTTACAGAATTTTATTTTGGAATCATGTTATCTTAAAATAAATTGGTATATTTTCACATTTCTGTGTGACTTGCAATAGCTTCACTTTTTTCAGAATTCTTTCCTTTAAAGTTAGATGTGATTTAACTGTGACACCATGTGATCATGATACCCTATCCTTTCATCACCTTTCCGATCTCTTTTGTGGTATTTACACTTCAGATTTCCCATTTATTACTGAAATGAGTTTTAAAATTTCTTTCAGGGTCAACTTGTTTTTTGCTAATGGGTTACACAAAATTTTATTTTAATTGTTTTGTCTCCTTTCCATTACCCAATCTTTTGTATTTAGCCTGCTCTCTCTCCTTCTCAGTGAGGCTCATGAGGAATTTCATACATCAGCACGACTTTTCAATGAATTAATTTTGGATCTGTTTATCTTTTTGTTGTAATTTATTTTCTATTTTAATGTTTTCATGATATTTGTCAATTCCTTATTTATGCCTTTTGGTTTACTTTGTTGTTCTTCTGGTTTCTTATGGTAAGTTCTAAATTCCTTTGTATTTTGTCTTTCTTCAATAATGAAGATATTTGGCCGAGCATGGTGGCGCACACCTGCAATCCAAGCGACTTGGGAGGCTGAGTCAGGAGGATTGCGAGTTCAAAGCCAGCCTCAGCAACTTAGCGAGGCCCTAAGCAACTCAGTGAGACCCTGTCTCTAAATAAAATACAAAATAATAGGGCTGGAGACGTGGCTCAGTGGCTAAGTGCCCCTGGGTTCAATCCCTGGTTCCAAAAATAAATAAATAAATAAATAAATAAATAAATAAATAAATAAGAAATGAAGATATTTAATGCTACAAATGTTCCTCTGATTTTCAGTCTTTTAAAAAACATCTTTGGTAATGGTCCCAAATTCTTTTTTACTTAGCATTCTAGATATTAAATAGGTTTCCTCTTGTATTTCTTCTTGATTTTCACCATTAGGGTATTCTCATTTGCTTTTTATTTATTTACTTTGGGGGACTCTAAAGCGAGAAGGTAAAATCTCTACTCTTTTTAAAGTCTACTGATATTTCCTTTGCGGTTAAGGATATAATCAAGTTTCGAACATTTATTTGAATGCATCGAAAGCAGTTTTTGATTGACTAAAGGAGGTGAGGACCTCTAACTCTCTACCACTGAGCTATATCCCCAGCACTACTTTCGATTTTTCTATTTTGTCTGACTAATTCTAAAGGAGTTTTTTTGAAGGTACTCAGTACAATTGCATTTTAATCAACCCTTGCATTTTGTTATGGTCTGAGTATGAGCTATGCCTCCAAAGCTCCTGTGTTAATTCAGGAATATTCACAGACGAAACAATTAGATTATTAGCTGTACTAATCAGTTTATCTTAGTTTGAATAACTGGGTGGTGGCTGTAGGCAGGTGGGGCAAGGCTGGAGGAGGTGAGTCACTGCGACATGCTCTATAAGGGTCTTCCCTGTGGTCTCTCCCCACTCTGCTTCCTGATTGACATGAATAGAGCAGGGTTCCTACACCATGTCCTTCCACAATGATATTCTGCCTCACTTGGGCCCAGAACAATGCAATTGGCCTACAATGGATTGAAACTCTGAAACCATGAGCCAAAATAAACTTTTGCTTTTTTAAATTGCTCTGGTCAAATATTATGATCACAGAGATAAAAACCTAATATATATTTCAAAACATTTTAAACATATTCAGCAACTACATGTTGGGTGCATGCATATGACTTCATGAACACTATTTTATTTACAAATCATGCCATTTATCACACATTATATATCCTTATTTAGTGCTTTTAACCTTAAATTCCTCTCATTTGTTAATGCTATTGTCATTCAATATTCTTTTTGTTTATATTTTCCTGGTGTCTCTTGGCACATCAATTTACTTTACAAGCTAATTTTAAAAAATCATTTCTTAAGTGTGTTTGGTAAACTACATCTAAGTAGGTGGGTTGATTTGTAATCAGGCAGAAAGACTTTTTGATGGAAAAAAAAATACAATCTGTTCATATTTACAACTGGCTTAAATGTTCTGTTAGACTATTTTCTAACTTCTATTCTTCTGTTATGGTATTCTTGTCTATTCCAAATAGCTTTTTTTACTCAAATGGATGAATGACATCTTGGCAAGATATCAGAGGCCTGACTTACAGAAAGATCTAATCTTTCTGTAGTCTCAAGACATTCCGCTACCATCGTTCCAAATCAAGGGTTGCAGATGATAAATCCAATGGTCGTCTGATTCTTTTCTATTTATAGATGATTGTTTTCTCAGTTTTCTCTTCTTTCTTATAATTTAGGAATTTGGTCTGGATATATACTTTATCATTTTCTTCTCAATCCTGTCTGAAATGTGGTGAGTTCAGACAGATAATCTGCATTTTATTAACCCAGAAAGATGTCCTTCATTTGTTTGTTCTTTATTCTTCACCTATTCCTCTCTCTCATCTTGGAACTAGTACTATTCACACTGTAATAGTGACCACTTGCCCTTTTCAATACAGCTCTGAGGCTTATTTATTTATTTATTTTTGGTACTGGGGATTGAACCCAGGGGCACTCCACCACTGAGCCACATCCCCAGCCCTATTTTGTATTTTTTATTTAGAGACAGGGTCTCACTGAGTTGCTTAGGGCCTCACTGAGTTGCTTAGGGCCTCACTAAGTTGTTGAGGCTGGCTTTGAACTTGAGATCCTCCTGCCTCAGGTGTCCTAAGTGCTAGGATTTCAGGCGTGAGCCACCGCCTGGGCTGTGGCTTATTTTTAAAAGGGACAAGCTTTCCTTTTCCTCTTCTCACTCTCCCTCTCCCTAACCTGGGCGTGGGAAACAAGATTACCTTGAGTGATCTGCCAGAGGATCTAGGGAGTGAATACCTCCCAAATTAACAAGGGAATGTTAACATACCATTGGGGCCCCTGGCAACCCGGTCAAGGCACACCTGGAATGTAGCCTTTAAAATCCTCTTGTCCCTCCTAATGAGCAGAATCACAGCCTTTGGGACAGGAGTCTCCTGTGCTTCTCTTTTGCTAGCAAAGAAATAAAACTTCTTTTTCCTTTTTCTCAAAACTGTGTTCTCCTTATTGAACTGGCATTGGGGGACAAGGGCCCAAGCCTCCAATGTCTCTTGAATTTATTTGTCAAGTTTCTATTCTTTTCTCTCTTATTTACATCTTTTTATATTTTGTTCTGTTCTTTTCAAAATGTTTTTCGATTTAATCTTCCACTAATTCATTTTTGAACTGCATCATACTCTTCTTATCTATTCAATTGCTTACTTGGAAAATCGTGGACTGTATCTGCCCCTGGTCCCCTTAAGATCTCTTATAAGGTTGTTTTCAATCATCTTCTGGGCCCTTTGGGAATTCACTTCCTAGTGTATGCTCTGCTTATTCCAACGGGTCCTCTCAGGCTTCCGTTAAGTTTTGGTATATTTTTATTTTATTTATTGACTTGGGGGTTCAAGATTATTGGACCAACTTCTGTGACAGCAGTTCTGTAAGTGGTTGAGGGCAGGCTGGTGGTGTAGAAGCAAGTGGGCTATTCTTCAGGCCCTTGGAGGAGGCCACCATGCTACCCAGGAATCAAGGTCAAGTTCACTTTTGTGGGGCCATTGTCAACATGCTCCCCATTTCCTATCAACCCTTTTCAGGATTCGTAGCTTTCCAGTTGCCATTCAGTGCCTTCTCTGAGACAGACATCTAGATGGGCATGCTACTCAGTGGAGAGAAAGCTTAGTACCTGCTTGTATCTGCAGGGAACGTTCACATTTTCAGGCTTCACTAGCACTCAGTTGCACTTAGGATCCCGCAGCTTTTTACCTTAGCAAAAGAAGTTAGAGCAACAATATTTAAAGGAGGCAAATTAAGGTCACCACTTTCCCAGAATCCACTGCTGACCCTCAGGGATTTTTATGACTGATTGTAATGCTGAGTTTTGAAATGATTGTCCTAGAGCCAAGTTACTCACTTCTAAACCTCAGTTTTCTCTTTTAGAAAATAAGAATGTTAGACTAACTGATCCCTAAGGTCTCTTTTTCACAAAAATATCTTATGATTTTATTATTTTTGGATCATCTCTAAAACAATCTGCAGACATTGTCTGGATCCTTCATCTAAGGAGGCAGCTATAATTTTTTTTTTATATGAGACACTCCGGGAAATTTTAACCTAACTGTATATTTGATAACATTTTAAGGAACGTATTCACTTTCTATTTGCTACCGTAGCAAAGTATCACAAACTTAGTGCCTCAAAATAACAAAAATCTGTCATCTTAGAGTTCTGTGGTTGACTCTAATTCGAATCTCACTGGGATAAAAGCAGGGTGTCTGCAGGGCTGCATTCCTTTCCTGAGGCTTCAAGGGACAGTGGCCTTACTCTTTCCAGCTTGGAGAAGCCAGCTATATTCTTTGTTTGGCTCAAGTCCCTTCCTTTATCTTCAAAGTCAGCACCATTTTATCTCTCAGCCTCTTTTTCCATAGTCACGTCTTCCTAATCACAGCCAAGAAAGGTCCTGGGTTTGTTGGGACCCACTTAATTAGATTGGACCCATCCCCATAACTCATGAACATTTCAAGGTCTTTAACTTAATCCCATCTACAATGTCTCTTTTTCATGTAAATTAAGGTGTTCATACTCACAAGTTCTGGAGATTGGGGCTTGGAATGTCATTATTTTGCCTACCACAAAAATTACTATTACTATTTTAAGTATGATGATAGCATGTGGTTAAGCCTAAATCCATGTGTTTTAAAGGGAATGTTTTTATGGCTGCTTATTTGGCCAAGGATGCAGATAACAGCTGTCCATTATTAAGGAGTGGTTTAAAGTAAGCACATGAGACATTTTGGCTGCAGGAATAATTCTAACTGATAACTTGGCAGAAATGACAGCATTAGAAAAGAATTACCATTTTGTCAATCCTAATGAAACAAACAGGTTCAGATAATAAGCATCAATAAGAAACCATGACATGGAAGTTTAACGGGGAAACTAACTTTCACGTAGAGAAATACGAGGATACAGGGACCATGACATGACACCACAGGAAGCACACAGATGGGTTTAGAATGTGGGTTTCCTATAGAATTGACCCAGTTTCCTCAATCAGCAAAGCAGAGGAGGGAGGGAGCACTGCTCTGGATTCAAAGAGAAGGCAGCGAGGTGACAACTAAATCTCTCATGTGAATCTTGTCTGGGTTCTGATTAAAGAACAAAGAGCAAAGATCAGGAAGATCTGAATGTGGACGGGGTATCCAAGGATAGCAATGAATGATGGAAAATCCTGCAGGTTGGATAATAGCTTCATGGTTACATTAGAGGAGTGCCCATCATTATAGAGACTCCTACCCACATACATGGAGATAAGGTGACAATGTTCAAATTTACCTTTAAAATTACTTCCTTTGGCCTATGAAAATAAATACAAAATTATGTTTATGTTTTTTCCAAAGTAAAATTGTCACATCACATGTATTACACGCCCAGTGTTAACAAGCAGCTCACAGAAGAGTGTAGCTGCTGAGGGGGAGCATCCACCAACCAAGTATGAAGATTCATGCAACCTATGGCCACTGCCAGGGAAAGAAGCAAAAGGTGTGTATTTCATTCTAGTACGCTGATGGTAAAAAAAAAGTAAATTAAAAAATAAAAGAAAAACTCCTCATCTTAATGCTATCATAAAAATAATAATAATAAAAATAGCTCATATTATCTCATTTAACCTTTATGACAAATCTTTAAAATAAATCTTATTATAGATGGAGAAGCTGAAGTTCAGGTTGACCAGATAGAATGAAGATTTAAACACAGGCCTGTCCCACAATCTGGACAGTGTTTTTTGTTTTGTTTTGTTTTGTTTTTGGTCCTGGGGATTGAACCAGGGGCACTCCACCACTGAGCCACATCCCCAGCCCTATTTTGTATTTTATTTAGAGACAGGGTCTCACTGAGTTGCTCAGGGCCTCGCTAAGTTGCTGAGGCTGGCTTTGAACTCGAGATCCTCCTGCCTCAGCCTCCCAAGTGCTGGGATTACAGGCGTATGCTACCATGCCCGGCTTGGACAGTGTTCTTAACCAACATTCAATGTCTGTTCAGTTTATTCAATAAATACTGACTGTATGCTGTGTAAATCTCAAGGGCCCCTTTGTAGTTGTAGGCATCTATAGGTGCTTTCTTCAATCTAGTTATCAAATATTATTTAGGGATGAAGATGATAAAGAAATGGATCCTTTTAAGCACCATGTATATTTTGTTTTCTTTAATTTGAAAACTCTACAAATAATTTACATCAGCTGAATTTTTAAACTTTATACTTGATGAAGAGTTATGGACTGTATTTTCTCAACTGGCTACACAGGTAATCTCCATTTACTCTGTTCAGATAAATGTTTATTTCTGATACTGAGTTTACCCAATTTAGGAACATTAAATGCATCAACAAACTCTGAAACGGGGCTAACATAATGTAAATGTCAAGTTTCTTGGATTTGCGGCAAGCTGTATAAAACACAACAGTAATGGGCATTAAGATAAACAACCCTGAGATTGTCAGGCCTTCAGAACATGTTATTTATGTTCTTCCAAGGAAAAGAACACAATTGAGACATTTTGGGCCAGAGCTTATTGAATCTGCTTTTCCCAAGTCAGAGGCTACAGTGTTTATGGTTTAGATGACACATCTATTGTATTTAAATCATACAGATATTTACTCCCTTTTCTCTTTGCTTTGCTTCTAACTCATGGGCGTAAACTAGTTTATGGGTTATTATGCTTTGGAGCAGAAAAATGAGACAGAGAAAAGAGACTTTACAAAGAAAATTTCAGACATATTAGTTCTATCTCCTAAAAATAAATTGCCTGTATTCCACCAAATGCCATAATCTGTGCTGTGCACTGTATTTGTGCTTAATTCTTCTATTCGATTTTAAATTATTGTGGTACTTTTATTAAGAATTGTGTATTTGGCTCCATAGCATCACTGTCCAATAAAACCATAATGCAAGCCATATACATAAAGATTTTCTAATAGTTAAATTAAAAAAAAAGAAACAGGTGAAATTAATTTTAATAGTATATTTTATTTAACTCAATATTTCAACATGTAATTAATATAAAAATCTGTGGAACGGGGATGTAGCACCTGCCTTGTAAGCACAAAGCCCTGGGTTTTGATTCTTGGCACAGGAAAAAAAAAAAAAAGACCAAAAACCCTTATTGATTATATATTTTTACTCTTTGCATATTAAGTCCTTGACATCCAGGGCATATTTACATTTGAGTAACAGCATCTCCACATGCCCTATCCAACATTGCAGGACACCCTGGGTTCATTTTTCCATGACTCTCAAGTAAGGATTATTCTCTAGCTTCTACTGCTGGACTCATATTTCTGGAGTTCAAAACAGTGCAGCCGTATTTGAGTCTCAACGCAGCTGCATCATAGAAAATGAAGGCATTTTAATTCAAATAGGAAACAGGGAAATTGATGAAGTGAGAAAATGCACAGATCACATGTGCTGAATGAGTGGCTTCCTGGAGACCTTGAGGGAAGCGCTGTCCTGTGAGGCACCAGAACAAGTTTCTGGCATTTTCTGGGTGATGATTCCATACTTGATGTAATGCGCTGAATTTATTTCTTCCCCTAAAAGAAGCTACTATTTTGAATAATTTCCAGCCTATAAAAACCCACACTATTAAAATAGCCTGTGTAAATCTACAGGCCACATCTTGCTTCCCCTGGGAAGTGTTCAGCTACTGACCATGCAGGTCAATGCAGAGAAAGGAGGGTCAGCTCCACGGCTGGCCAAGGAGAAGTGTTCATTTTTGTTTAGTTGAACACGTCTTTTTCAGAGGACAGAAATCACCAGTGCGGTCAGCTGGGAGTTGTACCCTCACCTTGCATTCCGGTCCCTCCTGGGGCCTTGGGACCCCTCATGGGTGAGAGTGACAGGTGATGTCCAACTGTATCAACTCCAGTGTTTGAGAAGAGATCCCGTCCACTCTCGAAGTTTCTCGCACTCCTTCATCAATTTCCCAAGTATTTGTTGAAAAGATTGCTCTTCTACACACGGGAAAGATTGGACTGAGAGGGGGAAAAGTCCAGAAAAATAGGGACAAACCTACCCATTGAGGGGACAAATAAGTGAATAAATATGATTTGTGCTATTGAGGCAAGTGATGCCAGGAGAGGGTCTGGGAAGAGCTGGGATCTGGGGGCAACTGTCTGGGGAGAAGAAGGCCACATCTGAGCAAAGTCTAAATGAGGCAAAGAGGGAGCGATGGCCAGAAGAAAGGCCAAGAAGAGGCAGGAATGAGACAGGCTTTGCTCAAGGCCCTGGGCGGTGCTGGGATCCCCACGTGTTTGCACACATCTCCAAGACTTCGCTTTCCGTCTGAATGGACATGTTAGATCTATTAATCAGAATCAATATCTTGGACAGTCTAAATTGATCAAACTGGGTCCCGAGTCAGTCATGAAGGAGACGGGGGACAGGATGAGGTCAGAGGGCTCCTTCCCAGCTCGTCAACCTCTGCAACTGTTCTGGAAAGCAGCCATTTCTGGTGGTTGAGTTTCTGCTGTCTTGCTTTTTAATGATCTTTTCTCTCCGTTTCCCCATCCTCCTGTTTTCCCTTTCTGGAACATTCATGAAGAAGAGCTGGCCTGCTGGTTGAGGACCTGGCTTCCCTCGCCCTGCATTTCACAAGCTATCTCTCCCGGGTTCTGCCCTGAGTTACCCACGCACTGTTGGTGCTGCTGGTGACCTTTGTATCAGCAGCGAGAGCCTCGCCAGCGAGGAAAGAGGACACAAAATTAATCAAATCACAGTCAAATCACGCTAAGTGGAGCTCAACTAAAAATTGACTGATGGGAGTCTGAGACAGGCAGGAAGAACTGGATGTAAGTCTGAATGTGTATCTACAAAAGACAAATACGAACAGATAATAACACCTAGCTAAGACTTAGCTAAATGGAAAAGAATTAATTTAAACAAGGCCAAGAAATATCAGCCCTGGAGAGCATAGGTTCTCCTCCATAAATTAGTGAGTCACAAGAATTTAGCAATAAGTGAATAATTGTGGGGTAAGATTAACTAGGTGTTCTAAGGTTGTTGAAGATCTTAAATTACACCAATTTAGCAGAGAGTGGGTTCAGCGCCTTGTAAGATAACAATTAGCACCCAGTTAAAGAAGGGAACTTAAGTGTTCCTGCTCACATGCGGATTTCTGCTTCATGAAATCATCTCTAGCATTTGCTGAGTTGGGGTTAGAACCCCAGAATATCAGGTGACAGGCTTCAGGTTGGCTGACTTTCTTTGAAACAAAAGCTTTTTTAAAAGAGTCAAATCCAATCTCACAGAAATTAGAATGGAACCTGAGAGTCAGAAGGATATTAGCGCTCGGGATGAAACTTTGATCTTACAGATGAAGAGTCAGTTTCTTCATCTGTAAAATAGAGGGCGAGAAGATGAGATTGCATATCTTCCACTTCCAAGCATCCACACAATCGAGAGAAGCTAAGTGGTTGCCCAAAGTTGTACAGCTGATCCACCCCAGACTTGGACAGGGGCCTTGGTTGGTTCCCAAGTTCCTCTTTATGGTCACAAGATAATTTTGTGTTTTAAAAAATCCAGGCAGATCAGTTGTTTGAAACCATGCAGATAAATTGTCATCTCACCAGGTTGGATATTTCCTCCTATTTCAATCAGTTTTTCTGTGTCCTGTAAACATAACCTTGGTGACATCTCCAGTCACCAAGAGTGATGCTTGAACACCACTCAATTGTGCTTGTTACTGGCTGAGTCACTCCAGAGAACACAACGCCCTCAGCCTGTAGGCTGTAGCGTGGGGACCAGGAAACAATGGCGGCCATGCTTTTCAATGGCAGTTTTATGCACAGGTGACCTGAAACAGGACCTGACTCTGTGAGGCTGACTGCCCCTCTGCCGGAAGAGAACAACCCTAACCAGCCAGAAATCACTGATGGACTGAAATACTTTGTCTTGAGTCCAAGCTTCTGGTGGCTGCCAGGCGACGTCTGCATTTCCCCAGGGCTGTGCAAGTCTGGTGTGAAATCTTCCAGCAAGTGTAACATGAAATCCTCCAGCCACGATGGAGTGGCCAGGTCACCCTGAACCCCAGGGCTGCAGAAGTTTATCTCTGTGCACCACGATGAGGCTCTGATCCTCCCATTCACCCCTCAGACCCACTTTCATTTCATCCTCTTCCAGGAAACAGGTCAACGTCAGATGTTAACACCCCCCACATCCACCCCATAAGCAAAACAAAATGTGACAAACTGGGATAACATTTGTAACTTACATTTACAGAAAAAGGATTAATATCCCTAATATATCAAGGGCTTATAAAACTTACCAGCTCTACTGGAAAAGGCATCTGAGAAATAGACTTCAAAAAAAATTCTTACAAACTCTAAATATATAAGCAAATGTTCAACCTTACCTATAAAGAGAAATGCTAAGTCAAAGCACAGGGACATAGAAATCATCTAATTTATGGGCAAAAATCCAAACTTTTGATAGACTACTGCATTTGCAAGACTGTGAGAAGTGGAACTGTCACGTATTGTTGGTATGAATGCCAAGTGGAATACGCTTTATGGAAAGAAATCTGGCATCTAGGAAGATTACCAATACGTTTACCTTTTAATCTGTTTTTAGAAATTTATCTCAAAGAAATGTTGGCAACTATGAAAAGCTATTCATTTCAAGGTTATTAATTGCAATTCCATTCATAATTGCAAAAGAAAAGACAGAACCCCAGTGTCCATTGATGACGACCAACTAAACCGACTATAGTGTACTTTGTAGCAACAAAAGAGGATGAGAAAGGTCTAATAGATTGTCACATAGTAATCTTTTAAAATACTGTTAATTAAACAAAAGTAAGGTAGGCAACCATGTGCACAGTAGCATCTACGAGTACATTTATATTTGTGTATTTGCTTAAAAATGAAAGTATAAGCTTTCTAAAATGGTTGGAAAATTGGGATGGGACAGGGAGAGCTAGTAGATTTATTTTATTCTGTGGCTTTCATTTTAGAATCTTATGGATATTAAATCTAATTTTAAAACAAGCAGAATTAAACAGATGATCATTATTGTGCATTGACTTGTGGCTGAACCACATGGAGAAAGAATTTTAAGTGATTTTAAAACAGAGCAATTTTCAACTGTACATCCCTAGAGGGATATATTTAAAGGTTAAAAATAACCACAATGAAATCTGAAGCAGTTTTCAGTGATTGTATTTTTAGTAATAGTATATGTATTATAATTTTAAGCGCATATATTTTAAGCGAGGAAGGAATTATATTAATGTAGAAGGATGAAGAAAAGTAGGCAGAAGAAAATGCAAATGTAAATTGAAATTCAAGGAATTAAAATAAATTTCCACATTCCTAAATTTGAACTGAACATACTCATATGAATTTGTGATGTAATTACTCCTTAACAAAATGGTCTAGAGACAATGACCAGCTCAGGAGCAATGCAAACCCTTACTGCCCAGATTGTGATCTTTAAACAAACTCCTTTTTTGAAAGAACCAAGGCTGTTGGAGAAATGGCTGGTTTGGAGTCAGAGCGCAGAAAACACATGTGGTAAGGTTAGAATATCGAGTCCCACTCAAATGCAAGGTGCTCATCAAAGACCCCTGGGGGCGTGGCTAAAGGTTACTGGAGCAACTTAAAAGAGGTTGCTGCTGATCCCAAATGGAACATTTTGATCGCTAAGAACAATGACAATAGCCAATTGAAGCACATCAACTATGTTAAAATCCATGTGTCCCATGGCCCTCAGATAGAGCATTAATCTCCAGGATAAAGAACTCAAAAAAACTTAACACCAATAATAATAATAATAATAATAATAATAATAATAATAATCATCCAATCAATAAATGGGCAAAGGAACTCAACAGACATTTTACAGAAGAAATACAATCAATCAACAAATATATGAAAAACTGTTCAACATCTCTAGCAATTAGAGAAATGCAAATCAAAATTACACTGAGATTCCATCTCACTCTCAATAATATAAACAACAATATATGTTGGTGAGGATGTGGGGGGAAGGTACTCTCATACATTGCTGGTTGGGAATGCAAATTGGTGCAACCACTCTGGAAAGTAGTATAGAGATTCCTCAGAAATCTTGGAATGGAACCATCATTGGCTCTATTATTACACTCTTCAGTTTTTACCCAAAGGACTTAAAATGAGCATACTATAAAAACACAGCCACATCAATGTTTATAGTAGCTCAATTCACAATAGCTAAACTATGGAACCAATCTAGGTGCCCTTCACCAGATGAATGGATAGAGAAACTGTGGCATATGTACACAATGGAATATTACTCAGCCTTAAGGAAGAATGAAATTATAGCATTTGTTGGAAAATGGATGGAGCTAGAGAATATTATACTAAGCAAAATAAACCAATCCCAAAGGAACAAAGGTAGAATGTTTTCTCTGATATGCAGATGCTAATTCACAATGGGGGGGGGGGCTAGGGAAGAATAGAGGTACTGTGGATTAGACAGAGGGGTGAAGGGAGAGGAGGGGAGGGGTTTTGGTGGTAGGAAGGATAGTAGAATGAATAGGACATTATTACCCTATGTATATGTACATGTATGATTACAGGACCCATTTAACTCTACATCATGTACAACCCGAAGAATGAGAAGTTGTATTCCAATTATGTATAATGTGTCAAAATGCATTCTATTGTCATGCATAACTAATTAGAACAAACGAAAAAGAAAAAAATCCATTTGTCCATAAAGATGTATTTTAAAGAACCCGTATCACTGGTAAACATGTAGAGGATGCAAAAGAAACAGCACTCTATGGTGAAAATTAGTAAATGAAGGGAAAAAGATCAATTTGTCCTGCTGTTTTGTTTTTTATTTTTATTTTTTGTTTTTTTGTTTATAATATACTGTGGAGTACTCGAATAGTTGAACCAGAAAACAACTTCTTTAACGAAAGTACCTGCTAGTAAATGCAAAATGTAGGATAGAATTGCATACCACTAGTTTGTGATCCCTAATAAATACTGGATTAAACAGCAACCTTCAATAAGTACCAACACCTTTAGGCAGAACAGGAAGAACTCTAAAAGGAGGAACTTCTCAAAATTTAATGTGCATGTGAATTGCTTGGGAAAATGATTAAATTCTGATTTACTAGGTCTGGGGTCGAGCCTGATATTCTGCATTTATAACAAGTCACCAACAGGGCTGCAGAGGACCATTCTAAGAAAAAGAAAAGCCACCCTGTGGTCACATGAGTGACCTCGACTGGGCTGAGTGTTCCCATTGGTCCTAAACAATGGCACAGAACAACATCAGACAAGGTCACTCTGTGACCATGATGGACCAAAACAAAACAAGGTTACTCGATAACCATGTCTACACACCCATCCAGAACTTTGTCCAAACCACAGAACTGCCGCACATCCCCTCCCAGAAGGGATGAGGCTGCTTTGCCAATTGCAACTGTGGGCTTAGTCTATTCTTTCCTCCTTCTGGGTAGAATGAACTGGATCATGGCACAGCTTCCACTTCCTGACATTACCTAAACCTGATTCCTTAAACTTGCTCTAAAATCACAAGTGTAAACCCAGGTCTGCTCCTAAGTCCTAAGACCCTCTGAGTCGCCCATGGTCCCACAGAGTAAGTGCCCACTTCCATGGCAGCATGCACTAAACACTCTGTTTGTTCCCTCCAGGTGTGCTCTGTGGTCTCAGCGGGAGCAGCATCCAACAGTGTGATGAGCAGGCTGTGGCCTCCTGATGTGACCAAATAGAAGGCTCACAGTGTCACCTTTCTCTCAAGGAAACTTGATAGAAAACCGAGCTGGACTTGCATCTGACTAAACCCCGGCTCTCAACCTCACTTTACAAGAAATCTCAGGCACCCAGGAAGGTCTCAGGCACTGAAGGAACTATTCCAGTTCATCCTCAAGGCAAATTACTTTAAAAAAAAAATCATAGAAAATGGAGAGTAACTTGAAGATCCAAAGAAATTCAACAGTCAGAGCAATCAGTTGTAAGGTGTGACCTTTGTTTGGACCCTGATTGGTGCAAACTGCTCCACAAACTATTAATAAGAAGACAATTGGGGCTATTTGAATAGCCAATTGATGTCTGATATTAGCCAATCATGAATGTGAATATTTTTAGGTTTTATAATGGCAGTATCTATTTTTTCAAAACATTTACACATGAGATATGATGTCTAGAATTTGCTTTAAACACAAACAACAGTCATGCTGAGGGGACCTGGGTGGCCGGAAGGATCAGCCATATCTGATAACTGTGAAGGGTATGTGGCAATCACTTTGCCCCGCTCCCTACTTATGATATGCTGAAAAGTTCCACAGTAAACAATTTATAAAAAATATTTTTAACCATTTAAGAGATCATTTTTTGAAAGAAGAAATGTCAAGGAAAATTAAGGATTTTAGTTCCAAATGACTGAAAGTTCTATAGAAATAAATTACAATGTCTTTAGAAAACTCTCCCACAACTCAAATTACTTTCTGACCAATTTCTTGAGAGCTAGCTGAATATTCACCAATGTATTTATTTTTTGCAAAAATCACTAACAGATATGTCAACTGTAAGTGACGGGAAATAAGGCATTATTATTAGGAAGACTCAGGTGATGGACATTGGAGCAGCATTCATTTTAAATGTTTGCATCTTAAAAAGAAGGAAATGTGTTATTTGAGCAATTACCTGGATCTGTAGCAGACATCATTGAACCAAAAAATAAACAGTCGGTGAAATGAAAGTCTCCATTTTTCAACTGGCCGGCGTATACCATGGCCTTGACAAAACCATACACAATTAACCTGTAAAAGAGAAAGATATGATCTTCAAACATCAAGTGGAGCCTGTGCGATTCTGTTATCATGCAAACCTCCCTCCTAGTGGGCCTCCGGAACGCGCCCCCTACACAGATCCCCCCATCCTGCCTGCTCACGGCCACTGGCTCTCAGTGCACTGCAATCTCCAGGCTGTGGAAGACACTCTGAGCCAAATATCACCTTCCATTCACCCAGCAAAAGGTAACAGGGCATTTAATGGTTTATTTCAATGAAAACAAGATAAATCTCAAGGATTTAAAACCTAATCTGTCAAATGTGGCACCACAAATCATGCCCGCAAATACAGTGGCTGTGTGGACACTGCAAATGGATGGCTTTTCAGTTTCCCTTGCTTTGTCTGCTGGGGGTTGGGCAAAGGGTTCCAATTTTACATCTGTCACCACCAGGAGAAGGATGTTGGCCACTCGCCAGGTCATCCAGCCACCTTACAATAGATGAGTCTCCCCCTCCTGGAGTCAGGCACTTCCACCCACGTGGAGAAGCCCTTAGGTCAGAGAACGTGCAACTTCAATGAGCAGTGCAAACCCGGACACGGTTACTCACGGGATTTCACAAGAAAAGCTGCTCTTTTTTGAAGATTCTAACCTCAGTGTCCCCATGTTACAGAATGCAACTCCTCTGGGTTATCCTTAGGCACCCTGTAGTCTTTAACTTGTATTGAATTATTTGTTTGGCTGATTGATTTTGCTAAAACCCCAGTAGAGAAAAATACAGAGATTGGTGAACTGAACTGCAGTATAATCTAAGGTCTGCAAGATCTTAGAAACTACAGACCATCAAACCAACAGAGGGATGTTTCCATCCATTCACCTGAAGTTAATTTTTTTGAAAATTGTTCTGAGGTTGGAGGCTCTGGCTAAAAGGGTTAAAGATCAGACATGAGAAATTACGCTTTCAACAAGAATGAAGATATGTCAAAAATTTAAGAGAAATGTATCCATCTGTTTCAGACACAGCTGCATTTAAATACAGGCTCTAGCACACACTGGATGTATGATTTTATGTTCTTCCTGAAACCTTCTAATCTTTAATATCTCTAGTCATAAGACAGGGTAACAGCCGGGCGTGATGGCGCACGCCTGTAATCCAAGCGACTTGGGAGGCTGAGGCAGGAGGATTGTGAGTTAAAAGCCAGCCTCAGCAACTTAGCGAGGCCCTAAGTAACTCAGTGAGACCCTGTCTCTAAATAAAATACAAAATAGGGCTGGGAATGTGGTTCAGTGGCCAAGTGTCCCTGAGTTCAATCCCTGGTTCCAAAAAAAAAAAAAAAAAAAAAAAAAAAGATAGGGTAACAATAATATTGCATAGAGCTTTTTAAGGATTAATGAAATAATAAGCGTGGTGTTGGGCACCTAGGAAGTTCTCAATGATGTCATTATTGCTAACAATCAAAATAGCACGTAGCATTTATTTACAATTTCTACTTCTTCACTGTATTTAACCCACACATTGATCCTACAAGGTGGGTATTACTATCTTCATTTTACACATAAGAAAAGTGAACACAGAGTGATTAAGTGACTCATTTGAGGGACACAGTATACTGTGAATCCCAGATTTGAATTAAGGTCAGGGCACAGCCTGGTCTGGTTTAACCTCCACATGGTACTGCCTAGAAGAACTGGCCTCGATTTAGCGTGATACCTTATGTCATATAACACACCGCAGCCACTCCATGAGGTGTTGTTCTGGGTAGTCCCCAGGGGCAGGAATGAGGTAGGCCTAAGAATCAGAAATAATACTACCCTTTGAGTGTGCCAGTGAGCCCATCCATGGTGGGCTAGAGATGGAGGCCTCACGCTGCAGTGAGCGGAGTGCACAGGAGGCTGAATCTCAGCCGGGCCGCAGGTGGTAAGCATGTGTGAGCCAATGTGCCAGTAGGGCACGACCGTGGGCCTGGTGAAGAGGTCAGTTCAAGGGACCTTGTTCTTGGCAGACAGGTCACCTGCAGGTGCCAGGTGGGCGTCTCCTGACAGGGTCAGGCTAGCTTCATTGGCTGATTTACTTGCTCACTAGGTATTTATTGTGAACCCCTAATCAGTGTCAGGCTCTCCACTAGGTGCCTAAGACACATTTGCAACAACACGAAGATGCACGGGAATGCGCAGCTTAGCAGATGGAAAGCAAAGGAAAACGAGAAGATCAGGTTCCGGCTGCTCTCCACGTCACTCTGTGAGTTGGAATCTGCCAGTCTGGACAACCCTGGGACACTGCCGACAGCCGTGGCATGGCCACAGAGGGGTCCCCTTTCCCCTGCAGCCTCTTGTGGGACAGCCCGACTCTACCAGGATCCGTTCTCATTTGAACTACACTTCAAATATGGAGCATTGGCGTGCTCTGGAGTCAATGTCAACTTTATGCTCTGTGATTGTATTTCTGAAATTCTGTATCTATTAGTCAATTTCACAGGTTAGGAATCGGAGGCTCAAATTAAAATAGACTTGTTGCATATTGTAGAAGCCATTAAGTTGATTAAGATAAAAACATGTGTTTACATGCTTCCTAGGCTTAGCAGCAAGGAAGCCTGAAGCTTCATTCACTACTGCTGGAAATTAAAATTACAGTGCTTTTATATCTTAAAATACTAACTTTTAAGATATTCAATAGCTTATTGGTTTCCTGTGGATTTCTGTCAATAAGTTAATCAAATGGGTACCCAAAGCTGTGAATTCAGATTATTAACAGATCACAAATATTCACTCTAGTAAATAATTCAAGACAAACTGCAGAAAATACATATGATGGATTAATATGCAACAATTAAAACTATTATCAAGAATATTTATTGGGCACAGAAAAGTAAATTATTCAAAAATTAACAAAAAAACAAACTCAATTTTAAAGAATTGACTATACTTAGGAATTCAATTATGAAAAAAAATAGAAGCACATAATCCATTATTAATGTTAATTATAGTTACATGGAGTTAATGTGACCCTCTTCTTGTTTGCTTCATTGCATCCTCCCAATTCTTTTAAAATAATAACCATAATAAAAAACAATGTACATTATAAGCACTATTATGGTAGACAATTATTACATCATTTTATCCTCATAATCCCCTGAGTTACATATTGTAATTATACCTTTTCACAAGTGAGAAAATTAGGAATCAGAGAGGTTAAGTAACTTGCCCACAGTCACAGAGTTAGCTTATGGCAGATCTGGACTTGAATATAGGCAGATGGACACCAAAGTCTATACAGGTTTTAAAATATTATAATTATTAACTCATATTATTTGTACAAATAATGGGTTTTGCTGACATTTTCATATTATGCTTAGCTCATGTCCACCTTCCTTTCTACCCTTTTTATCCCTCCCTCTCTTCTTACTCCTCTCTAGTTCCTTTCCACTTCCCAAATAGTTCCTCTTCTACTTTCAGGTCTTTTATATTTTATTTTTTATATGCAAGAGAAGACATGCAATACTTGTCTTTCCATGTCTAGCTTATTTTTTCTTAACATGATGGTCTTCAGTTCTGTCCATTTGCCTGCAAATGATGATTTCATTCTTTATGGCTGAATAATACTCCACTGTGCATATATGTTATATTTTCTTTATCCATTCATCTATTGATGGGCTTCAAGATTGATTCCATATCTAGGTTACTGTGTATAGTGGCATAATAAACACGGATATGAAGGTATTTCTTTTGTATGCTAACTTCATTTCTTTGAATAAATACCCAGGAATGGTATAGCCGGATCATATGGTATTTCTAATTTTAGTGTTTTGAGAAACCTCCATTCTGTTTTCACATAGTGGCTATACTAATTTTCACCCCACAACAGTGTACAAGTGTTCATTTTCTCCATATGCTTGCCAACATTTGTTATTTTTCTTTTTTTGTTGGATTTCTTTCTTTCTTTCTTTCTTTCTTTCTTTCTTTCTTTCTTTCTTTCTTTCTTTCTTTCGGGGTTCTGGGGATTGAACCCAGGGGCACTCCACCACTGAGCCACATCCCCAGCCCTATTTTGTATTTTATTTAGAGACAGAGTCTCACTGAGTTGCTTAGGGCCTTGCTAAGTTGCTGAGGCTGGCTTTGAACTCTCGATCCTCCTGCCTCAGCCTCCCAAGTGCTGGGATTACAGGCGTGAGCCACCATGCCTGGCTCATTTATTTATTTTTTGATAGTAGCCCTTCTGACTGGGGTGAAATGGAATCTCATTGTAATTTTGATTTTGCATTTTCCTGATGGCTAAAGATATTCAGCATTTTTTCATATGTTTATTGGCCATTTGTGTTTCTTTTGAGGACTGCCTATGCAGATCATCTGCCCATTTTTTGATTGTATTATTCTTTTGTTGCTAGGCATTTTGTGTTGTTTACATATGAATATCAATCACTTCTCATGAAAAACAGGTGAAGAGTCCCTCCTGTTCTGTGGGTTGGCCCTTCCCTTTCTTGTTTCCTTTGCTGTGCAGAAGCTTTTTAATTCAATGTTATCCCTCTGTCAATCCTTCATTTTGTTCCCTGGGCTCTTGAAGGCCTATTCAGGAAATCACTGCCGGTGTGGACATCTTGCACTGTTTCCCTGATGTTTTTTCTAGTACTTTCAAAGTTTTAGATTTTACATTAAGGTCTTTGATACATTTCGAGCTGATTTTTGTGCAGGGGAAGAGATGGCAGTCTACTTTCACTCTTCTACTTGTGGATATCCAGTTTTTCCAGCACCATGTATTGGAGAGGCTCTCTTTTCTCCAAAGTGTTTTTGCCAACTTGGTCAAGAAGCACTTGGCGGGAGATGAGTGGGTTCATTCTGGATCCTCTATTCTGTTCCATTGATCTACATGCCTGTTTTTATCGGGTGGTTGTTGTTTTTTTATAAATTGTAGCTCTGCAGTATGTTTTGAAATCAGGTATTGCGATGCCTGCAGCATTATTCTCTCTGCTCAAGATTACTTTGGTTATTTGAGGATTTTTTGTGTTTCCATATGAACTTTAGGATTGCTTTTTCTGGTTCTCTGAAGAATGTCACTGGTATTTTGACGGGGCATCTCATGAACCTGAAGACCACTTTCAATAGAATAAGCATTTTAACAATAGCCACTCTCCCATCCATGAACATGGGAGGTCATTCCATCTCTAGGATCTTCATTCTCTTTCTTCTGTGTTCTGTGGTTTTCATGGTGGAGGTCTTTCACCTCCTGGTATATATTTAACACCCTTAACCACCAATTCTAGAATGCTTTTGAAGTAAGGGTAAACAAATGTATTGGGGTGGACATGCACACAGACACACAAATACAAATATCACTAGTTTTTAAAACAATAAATGCCTTATTTACCGCAAATCAACTCATGGACCTAAAATAACTATTATGCTAGTTGCTTCCTTCAGATAATACCAACATTTAAAACAACAAAGCAAACACACACACACACACACACACACACACAAAAACAAAACCCGTCTAGTGTGGGCTCACTATGGTCCTTGTTATAAATAATCTACCAATGGTCATTAACACTGCTAATTATAATAAGTCAAAAACCACTGTGTATCTACTATGTGCCAGGCATTTCTATTATTGGAGCTATTGTCATTGCTACTAAATAATTATTGATAAAAACCAATTAGTTATAAATACATTGACTGGGAGTCTAAAAAATGAACCCATTATCCACCTCCATGTTAATATATTCTCCCCTTTTAATTTATGGTACTATGAATTTAACCCAGGGGTGCTTTGCCACTGCAGCCCTTTTGCAAAAAAAGAAAAAAAAATTTTTTTAATTTATTTTGAGACAGGGTCTGTCAAAGTTGCTTAGGGCCTTGCTCATTTGCTGAGACTGACCTGGAACTTGCAATCCTTGTGCCTCAGCCTCACAAGTTGCCTCACCGTGATAGCTGTGCGTTACACACCCAGAGTGGTGTATTCTGTGAGCACTACACAGAAAGTATCTTGGATAGCTCGGGAAACAGGACAGATTAGTCTGATGGGGAGAGGGAATCCATTAAAATCCAGTGCATGAAATTCTCTGAAGACTGCAAACCTGAGTGAGCTGTCCTCCCAAGGTCTGTCTGAAGTCGGTGACAGCCTAGGTCACAGTGTGCCTACTGAGCAAAGCTTGCTACCATTGATTTCAACTTAGTGACATCACACTAACTGCAATTCTCCAAGAGTGCTATTCTTTAAAAAGCAGAGTACTGGTGCTATGGAGGATACAAAGACGGAAATCCATGACCTGGCCTCAAAAAGTAGAGTATCACAGGATGGCAGTCACGTGACTGACTTCAGTAGAAGTCGTGGGGAAAAGCATATTTGGAGAAAAGCTCAACACACCCAATTTACTAAGTGTTCACGGCACATGCACTGATTTTACATTTCATGAACTTGTTCCACACTATTGAACTCCACCCCCCAAAGGCACATCGTGAAAATGTTTCAAAACAAAACGTTCCAGAAAGTTCAATTGTTTAGGTGATTTTAAAATATGTCATCTGAATCTCAGTATTTTCATAAAGAAATCTTCCTCCTCCCCCAACTCTTCCTCTTCCTCCTTTTATTTCTTAAACCTGGCCTTCACCAAGTTATGGCTCTATCACCAGAAGAGGCAGTTTGTTGAATTGTTATGAATAAGCAAGGGAGATTGTTGTGAATCTGAAGAGAGAGCTGCGTGGACCAGTCCTGTTAACTGTCAAAGAGCCACACCCTGCCCACGGGAGCCTGTGAAACAGGCCACTGCCTGAATCCACTCTTGGGTGGGAGAACCCAGGGCCTGGGGGACTGCAGTCACAGGAGAGTTCTGATGTCCCTCCAGAGGCCTGATCTCCAAACACATGCCCTATTTACTGGTTCACAGGTTGCGGATAGTCAGACCCACACTTTCTTTTTTTCTGGGGCATATATTCAAGAATAATATCTTACTGGGGAACTCATAAATTCTTAGCACTGGATTGATCCAGATTGGGATGGTCCTCTCCCCAAATTCAGTCACCTTCTGTGGGTTTCTCTTCAAGACAGTTCCTACATCTGGCTTCCTGAGGCCTACAAGTGACCATCAGGCTCTTTCGGGTTTAGAAGACTGCAGGTAAAAGGTCGGGATGAATACCCTGTTGTTTGGCCCTCGGTGGGTCCCAGACTCCACGGCCTTGAGACACTCCAGAGGGAGTTACACCAGCCCCCTTCTCATGGGGCTGCTGCCTGGTTCCCTGGCGGCCGGCCGCCTTCCTGGGCTCCTTGGGAGGCTTCACTCAAGCCTGCATTCGGTGCCAGCTCCGCTGCCACAGCAACCCACGCAGTTGCCTGCAGGGGATCAAGCCTCCCTTCTGTGAAGTGCTCCAAGGTTCTTGGAGGAAATAGGATATAAATCCCAGGCATGAATATGGAGTGGGCATAAATTGTAAGGTTGAAATGCAGTGGGAGGTAGAATCTGTTTAAAGATGAACCCACTTAGGTGAGAGTCTGACCAGGCATCCTGATTGTGTGTCACTCACAGCTACCGTCTGGGAGCAGGCGGGCTCCTTCGTGGGTGAAGAGGGATCACTTCCTGACTCTGCATCTGCCAAGCCCACTTGCCCACTGTGTTCTGACCTACCTAAGCACACTCAAGAGAAGACCAAGAGGAGCCACGGAGTAGCATGGGGCCCAGCCACACTCAGTAATGGAACCACGTACCCCAAACAGCAACCTCCCTTACAGAGCTGGTCCGCTTGCCTCAGCATCACGGGATGTGGGGACCCCATGGGGCCTGAGTGATCCCAGAGATTCAGTGCTCTGTCCCTGGGCATTCCACCTTCTCCTCCCAGAGACTCTGCTTAGTGCTCACCTGCTAGAACCGCCGCTCTCTCCCTGCCATCCTTCCTTCCACTTGGACCCCCAGGATCCATTCTCTGATCTGGTTTACTAAACCCTTGCCTTTATTTCTTCCAGATCCTATATTTCACCACACATTTTTTGTGTTTCATCTGACCTGACTAATTAGAAGAGAGGCAACACATTTGGGCTGTTCTGCCGTGTCCTCCCTGCTCCCATCTCCATCTGTGTTCACGTTAGGTGCTAAGCTAGGTGCTAAGGGGTTCAGGAGCTCATGGTTTAGAAAGAAGGATGAACGATGTGCAAAAACCTGGACTACTAAGTGAAAATGAGAAGCTCAGTAAGAAAGCTCAAACTGAAATGCTAATGGATTCAGAGGGAAGGAGAACCATGGTTGGAGGAAAAGAAAAGTATTAGAGTTGAGTCTTTTCTGAAAGGCAGATGAAATCAGACACGAGCTGGGGGAGCAGGCGGAGGAACAGGGGGGATCACTACAGGTAAAGGTAGCGAAAGCCACCAAAACAGGTGGGTGATTCATTTCAATAGCTGTGTCCACCACGTACTACCATGTGGTCTCATTCATTGGTTCTCATATTTTGCTACATATCAGAATTGACTAGTAGGCTTCAAAAATCTTGAGGTCCAGGTGACACCCCAAAGGAAGTATGGCAGAATCTCCATAGTGGGGCTCAGGCATCAGTATTCTTTAAATGCAGCCAGGGTTAAAAGCAAGTGTTCCAAATCACCACTTCTTGTATTCTAACACCCAGGTCAAACACCTGGGAATCAGGAAGTCTGGAACAGGGCCTGACATTCTGCATCCCTTCTGAGGTCCCAGGTGGCGCCATTGCTGCTGATCTCACACCACGCTTTGAGTAAATAAGGATGTGATTTTGGTAAGCAAAGAGCTCAGCCATTTGTGTGCCCTGGTGGAAGTCTTAAGAGGTAGCACTTTGAATTCACAAATGGTCCTTGCCTGAGACTCAATTAAAACCAATTTGCATAAACATAAGCACTCAATACCCACTGTTTGGTGACTTGGTCTCCATGCTGATCTGGGATGACAGAAAATTATTGAATAGGGTTTTTACTGAGTAACATGTGAGGAATCAAGATGCTGGGACTGTGACTCTAATTTGGAGCTCCTGGTAGAAAAGGAGTGGAGGAGAGAGTGAAAGAACTCACCCACTTACATGTGACATTGAACAGACCTCTGTGGCCCCTTTGATCTGCAGCTGCTCAGAGACTTGTATTCCAGGTGTAGAGATCGCCCCACCCTTCCCTGATGGGGAAGCAGATGGATGAATGCTTTGGTTTCATCACCTCCAGTGCTGGTCACTGGAAAGTCCTACCAAGCTTCTAAAAAGTGATAAAAGGGATTTTCAAGATTCTTCTTTTGAATATTTAAAAATTCTAGCAGAAATTTCATGTTTTTGTAAAGGAAAGACTGTTGGTTAGTAAAACGATACAGTAGGTTTCTTTGCTTTGGGTTGAATTATATTAGCTCAGAAGGTCTGATTTGTAGTACAAGTATTATATGTGTATATGTGTGTGTATGTGTGTGTGTGTATGTGTGTGTGTTGATGCAAACATACAGACATATATATAGACACACTCATATGTACGTATAATCTTTCATGTATAACCAGTAAGGAAGCTAGTCAAAATGTCTCAACGAATGAAGTTCGCCAAGGCAAGTGCAGGAAGAGAGGATCCCACTGTCCTGTACATGCCCACCTGGCCCTTGGCCATGGCTTTTCATCTTTAAAAACAAGCAAAAGCTAGGTGCGGTGGTGCACGCCTAGAATTCCAGCAGCCTGGGAGGCTGAGGCAGGAGGATCGTGAGTTCAAAGCCAGACGCAGCAAGGGCAAGGCACTAAGCAACTCAGTGAGAACCTGTCTCTAAATAAAATACAAAATAGGGCTGGGGATGTGACTCAGTGGCCAAGTGCCCCTGAGTTCAATCCCCAGATCCAAAAAAAAAAAAAAAAAAACAAGCAAAAGAATGCTGCCTCATTCATTCTCATCCTCCTCCCTGGGAGGCAGATAATATCAAGGTCCAGTGTTCTTTCAGAGATAAAGTAACTACAAAAGGCACCTAGGGGCCCATCCACACTCTAGCCTGTTCTCCTCCATTTTCCCTAAATATGAAGCCAACTGTCAAGGACCAGTTGTTTAGATCAGGGGGACAAAACAATTTAAGAATGATTCTGTCCAGCATCCCTTTTCCTAAAAATATAGAAATCAAGATCTGACCAGGTTAATGACTTGGCCAGAGTCACACTGAACACCGCTGGTAGCAGAACCAGACCTGGAATTCCAGTTTTCTCCTTGGAGAGTTCACCTCCACTGGCAAAGGGAAGACTCTGCTGCCCAAATTTCAGCAAAGGGAATAAAAGCTAGGTTTGAATATAAGTTGACTAATATATTACTCGTAGAGAATTTTCATTCTCTTTTCATATTCCCCAAAGCATATTTATGTCCTCCAGCAGTACCATTTGGAACCCTGAAACCAAGAGCTGGTTGCAGTGAATGCAAATAACAATAAAATGCAACTCTATGGATTTTTCCCAATCAGATCAATTTTTCAGCAAGTAGCAAGCTCATAAATAATGTAGATGTTTTAAACATATTTAGTTCAAATTAAGATGTTACACTATTTACCATTTGATTGATGGCCTTAAAATATATTGTCATTACTAGTGACAAGATATAATGAACAATTTATCTTGTGAATGATGAAAATCAAACATCAATTCCTTGCCTTGACTCAATTCCAACTACATCAATATATTTTTGAAACCTTTTATATCTAGAATGGAGAGCTTCGAATGACCTGTTTTGCTTGTGATGCATGTAATACAACTAGTTACTTGAAATTCCTCTGAGGGGGCAAAGTGATCTTCTTTTGTAATATTTCAATTCACTTTTCAGAGCAGACAGATTGTTCTCGAATGCTTCTCTTCTAATAACAGAGGTTACCCAGTAATCAAATAGACAAGGAACTACCAAGTGCTTTAGAGAACAAAAGCACAATAAAATCTTTTTAGTCTTATAAAGAAGTTATTCTTTTATACATCCTGAGCTTTGATCACTACTGCTCCCTACTTACCTGGCAATATAAGTATCTGTTAAATAAGGTAATGTGGTTTGCTAAACCTTGTTATTCTTTTTTCTTTCCTTTTATTTATTTATTTATTTATTTATTTTTTTGTACTGGAGACTGAACCCAGGGGTGTTTAACCATGGAGCCACATTCCCAGTCCTTCCGATTTTCTTTGTATTTTAAATTTTGAGACTTTCAGACGGGGGTCTCACTAAACTGCTTAGGGCCTCACTAAGTTGCTAATACTGGCCTTGAACTTGTGATCCTCCTACTTCAGCCTCCCAAGCTGCTGGGACTACAGGCATGAGCCACCACACCCAGCTAAACCTTGTTATCCTTAAATGTCCCTGACATAACATTAACTGACCAGACGAGAGCTAGACCTCTCCTGGGCCAGTACTAACTGAAATATGGGAATATTTCCAACAGCCACCCAGTAATATGGTTTACACAACAGACAGTTGATATAATTTACTTTTCATTTATACTCCTCTCCCCAGTCACTAACTCTTGCCAACCTGACATAAAGACTGGCTTTCCACCATTCCACCATGGCCTGGAATGTACGCAGTTCTGCATGGCTGCACCTGATCTGAGTAGATTGGGGTTTGAATTCAGCTTTAAGGCAGAACCTAGTGACATGAACCACCTGCAGACAAAGGCTAAGAATAAATGCAACAATAGTTGGTTTGATTTCTTAATTCCATTTTCAGAGGAACAAAACATCTGCCATTATCAAGCTTGATTTGATCTTTAAGGATGCAACACAGAAAGAATTAGTGCTTATCCTTTGTAACAAGAAAGTTTAAGAAGGAAAGAATCAAGTTTCCTTACTAAGTTATATAATGCATTTTTAATTACGTGTTCAATATATTCCCAGAACTCCTGGCAGATGTTGGACCAAAAACATGAAAGATGATGGATGATCTACGGGGGTAACAGAGGAATGAACAGGCGGTCGAGTCCAGTGGGTGTCTCTACCAATAGATAATGTTGCTCTTTGACCATAAGTAAGTTATCTGTCTCCTCTTCTCCTCTGTTTCCTTGTCCATAAAATGGTCCTAATAATTACCTTCCTTTCTGTGTTCACCAAGAACCACTGCTGAATGATTCAAGTTTTTTTTTTTCTTTTAATTCTTCCAGTTGCCATTTTTGTTGGGAAACACAAAAGACCACTTAGCACTGACCATCTCCTTCAAAAAACCAATAAATTGAGAAAGGCTCTCATTTGGAAGCTGCCAAGAGAAGCCTTCCATAATCAGCTTTCAGCATGGAAGCATGTTTTCATCTGATTCCACTGTGGAGAGTCGCCAAGACCTCACTGGGAAGAGATGAGTCATTTTAAGATGACTGGCTCTTCGTAATGGATCTTGACAGTATGCTTGGTTTGGTTGGTGGCCTCTAGCAATGCGACCACCTTTCCCAACACTAGGACATCCAACCTCAGGTCCTCATGAAGGGAGTGGGCAGGGACCCAAAGGAGAAGATGGCAAAGGAAAGCTTGCCAGGAAGTCACAAATAGCTTCACCCACATAATAGAAAGCACGTGTTGTTTCAAACTAACAACATAGAACCTCCAAGGTCAGGGAAAAGATGAGAGAAGATGCTAAGAGGCAGATCTAAGGCAGGCGAAGAACTTGGCTGGTGAGGAAGAGAACTGAATTGACAGGAGCACTCTGGGCAGACCTGGGGGCACGTTAACCCCACCATATTCAATGTTGGTCAGATCTCAGCTAACATAGTTTCTGATTCTAAACACCCCATTTGGAAAATGTCTCCTAAGATGTCGAGGGGTCAGAAACATGTTAGGGGCAACATGTTTCTAGGGGTGCATTTGCCCTGTGGGAGAAAGCCAGGAAGGAATGGAGCCCCAGAGTTTGGAACTGGAAGGTGGTCACAAGAAAGTGAGAAAAGGGCTTTAAAGGGTTTTGCTCCAAAAATCCAGGAAGGAAAACTAAGGGGCAGATATTCTAAAGAGTCGGGTCAGCTTATTGAACAACTGCCCAAAGAATGCAGTGGAAATGGGCTACTGTGGAAGGTAGTGAGCTTCCTTTCCTGGAGGAATTTAAGTTCCTCTTAAGTGTTCTGTAAAACGGATCCTGGCTTATTCCATAAAAATGATACAGGTGCATTTTGGGGGAACAAATTTGGGGATGGAACTAAATGACTCTTAAGGTGATTTCAAACTCTAAAGTTTTGATGGTTTTATAAAAGGCTGAAGTTCAAAAAAATAAAGGCAAAGACTTGAGAGAGGAAAATGGGAAACTTTGTAATTAATGTTTACTCATGTTTAGTTACTTATCAGAGAGAAAATAAAAACAAGGCTGATAGGACCCAAATCAGGCACAGGATACTGATTTTGTTAACTGGCATTCTTTTTCCTGATTTGATAGTAGCTTCTTCACAAATGCTCAGCTTGGGATTAGAATGAGAATAGATGAAGTTATCCTCCCCCATGTTGAATACCTCAATCTCCCCAGGAGATGGGAGGTGGCATTCACAAAACTCACTTAACTCCCCAAGATTGGGGAACAATAGGGCTTGCTCTCCCGGGTGAACCCAAACAGGATGTCTAGCAGCCTCTCCACCACATTTAACCACATTTAACACGGATGCTCTTTTTCTGGTGTCAAGGAGGACTTGCTTCAGTAAGGACGTCCCACTATTGCTAGCCATGGGAAGCAGAACTACCCCTTGTGATTTTTATCTACTCTGCTTTTAAATATTCTTCAAGCATTGCTTTCTTAAGGAAATCATTCTGGCCTTGTTGCAAAGAGATCTGCTTGATAAGAACTTTTATAACAAATAAACCACAGGATTAAACAATTATGCATGGAGTTGATGATCTTTGCTCTGTCTTTCCTGGCAGAATGAGGACAGAGACAGGTGTCTTAGCCTGGATGACTTACACACAGGTGCTCAGTAGCTTCTTACCAAATTAGAGGGATGGTAAGAGTGGAGAGGAGGGAGAGATGGAAGGGAAGGCCAGGGGAGGAGGGAGAGCACCCTGGAGAGACAGAACCACCATAAATCAAGGATTCCCATACTGCAAAGTCAAGAAGTGAAGGCAGCCTAGGGTGTAGCCTACAACTTTCATAGTCGTAGAGAAGCCAGAGGGGGTCGGTCATCAAAAACATTTGTAAGATACATTTCGCAATGAGATTATTTTCAAAGAACACGTCTTCAATTAAATACATTTTGAAAATGTGAGGTTTATTTAAAAATGTCATTTCTCTCCTGCCGCACACCACGCCATCACAGCCCATCACAACTTGGCTGGATTTGACAGAAGTGTTACCATGAGCTATTTTCAAAAGAGAAATGGTGCTTTTTCTTTAAAAGTCTATATATTCTAGGAAAATAATCACAAACAATTGGCCCACTGGATCCACGAATCCCTTAGATTCAACTGATTATGGATGGAAAATATAAGAAAACATTATATCCATACTGAAGATGTACATACTTTTCTTGTCAATATTTTCTAAAAACTGTAACAATATTTACAGAGCATTTGCATTGTATTAGGTATTAGAAGTAATCTAGAGCTGATTTAAAGCATACAGGATGACGTGTCAAGGTCGTGTCAAGGTTACATGCAGACAGTACGTCATTTTATGTAAAGACTTTTGGGCATCTGTGGAGTGTGGTATTCGGGAGAGCGGGAGGATGCTGGAACCCATCATCCATGGATACCAAGGGACGACATACTCAACTTCTCATTGTCAGTCCACATCAAAGAAGAGATGAATTACAGGATCTCCTCCCAGACTCCTGGGAGTGGGAAAGAGTGCGCAGGCACCATGGGCCTGGAAGAGGAGGCAGGACTTGGGCAAGTTCCTTCCTTCACAAGGCTGCAGGTAGCAAGAGGAAGCAGGACATTCAGGAAAAGAGGCATCCAAGGAAGTACACTGTAGAGTGGGGTGCCTGTTAAACAAACAGCCATGGACAGAGGACTGAGGCAGAACAAAATACAACACCCCCAGAAAGCAAGCAAGAGGATGACCAAGGAGGAGGTGGGCATGTGGAGCTACTGCCCAAACGAAAGAGTAGCAGGCAGGGGGGAGTTAAGAATTCCAGGGTGAGGGTGCAAGCCGCTAGAGAAGCCCTTCATTCAGCTCTTTTGCTGATGTGCAGCCTGTGGGAGGGGAGTGGGGAGCAGCTCTGTGTTCACTGACCACAGATGGAGAAGGAGGAAGGGCAAAAGGTGGATCAGAGAGAGGCCTGCACACGAGGCCTGCACTCACTGCTGCGTAACCATCGATAAATATCTCCTAGAGCTGAGTCTCTGGCAGTGCTGCCCAGAGAGGGCAAGTCATGGCGGAGGCTCCTTTGGAATGTGAGGGATGTCTTTGTTCATTCAGGCATCAGTGCTTCTCAAACTCTGATAGCCCACAGACTATGGTTCTGTAATGGGGCCTGAGATTCAAAATCCCAAGTGACACCAATGCTGTTGGTCACTGGATCACACTTTAAGTAGCAAGGTCCTAAACTACGGGAAGGGTCACCATTCCTAATGAATGGTGCTACCTGAGTGTGGCATCTCTCTTTTACTCCTCACCTACTGCAGAGGTTGTAAGCTGGTAGTTGAGTATATTTTAAATTGTCAGAATTAGTGACTAACAGTGAAGAAGCTCTCTACACAAATACAGATTATGAGCTTCTCTTGGAAAGTAAGACAGGCCATTGTTTCCTAGTGGAAACAGTGCATTGAGCTGAGTGGCAGCTGCCTCCTGTAGATGGGGGCACTTTCTCCACATGCCACAGTCTGAAGCACTGTCACTTCAATCTTCAATTTCCACACCAGCAGTTTAGTCCCTTCCTGCACTTGAGTTTGTGAATTCTGATATATTAGTTTAAATCAAGATGCATCCCATTTATTGGGACAATGTTTTGCATCCAGTAAAGTCTCCAATTTGGAGAGCTACCTCTCTGGGACTAAGAATGGAAGCAAGTCCACAAAGAACACATTATGTGTTGCAGGGTGACCCTGTCCATTTGCAGGTAAGTGGGGGAAATGTGAATAGTTGTATAAGGAGTAGTGCAGTCAGTAGGTCTACATGTCAAAAGTGGCCAAAATGGAGTAGCTGATCCTATTCAATGGCAACAGAGGAAGGAATCCAGGTGGTAATTAAAAGCTGAATTCGCAGAAGATGAAACTCAAGCAGGTCATGGAAAATTGAACGGGAGGGGAAGGAATGAATAAAGCTGAGCAGGAAGATGGTGCATTGCACCCAAGATATTGCTAAGGAGCTGGCAAATTTGGGAGCCTCCGACTTGCAAACATTCACAGAAAAGCGACATTTGGAGTGAACACAGAACTGCCATCACCCCTCCCCTTCCCTGCAATCCTGAGATGTGCGAGCCCGCCTACTGGTTTGATTTGCAGTGTTTACTTACATTTTTCTATTCCTCTTACATATTTCTCTCCCCCACACATAGGATTTTGAGAAGAAACTCAGGGGAAAATGTTTTCCTTGCATAATTCTTTCATGCTTTTGTTGATACAGTATCTGTAACACCAACAGAGTCCTCACAGACAGAACATTCCTGCCTTTGTGATGGAATTGAAAGATCTGAATTAAAGCACAGGTAGAAATGTGCCCCTGAGACTTTCCAGCCCCTCTCATCTGGAGAGGAAAGCCAACACCTCCCGGTGCCTTCCCACTTAGAAGCCAGCTGCTGCCCTTTGACCCCCCCCCATAGCGCCCCCTACAGACTTCCCAGGCCCAGTTCTCCAGCACCTGAATCGCCCACGCAGGTGCTCTCGGGTATTGAAAATTGCCTTCTCCTTCCGGCTTTGAGCAAAACGTACCAATCATGAGTTCTACTCCTCTGTTGGGAGCTGTTTGCTATAAGACTATTCTATGGGTGCGGCTAAGATGGCGCCTGGCATTTTGCACCGTCACTGTCCTTGCTGGGTAAACATATGACGCTGTTTTCAGGAAGTATCTTTGATTGGGCAGCTTGCGCGTGCTTAATGCATGATCAGTCTATTCTTCCTTTGTATGTTATACGGTTAGCACGCATTGTTCACGTGTACTAGGTTGTGATTGGTTGCTTGTTCACGTGTACCGGGTTGTGATTGGTTGCTGTATGCTTATATGCTTGGTCATTTCCGGTTAACGGGAATTGTAAAGAGATTGTTGGAAGAAGAAGTAAAAACCACGCTTACTACCTTTTACCTCTCCGAGTCGTTCTTGCCGGTCGAGAGCGACACTCCTCCATAACCCTGGCTTGAGTTTCCAGGTGACAATGGAATATAATATTCAACCTGCAGTCAGAAACTCTGAGTTCAACTCTAAGCACTGCCAGTTCCTAGCTGTCTAACCTAAGACAGCGAGGCTCTCAGAACATCAGTCTCTTCCTTGGCACACTGAGGAAAACAATAGCAACCTGGATGGCTGTTATGCTTTACCACACAGCAGGCATTTCAGTGAATGGATGCCGACTTCTTAAAGAGAGAAAGGAGACATTAATTTCCTAATTTCTGTCGGTCTCATTTGCGTCTTTATGGAACACAAAGTCGGTACACATTTCACTGAGACTCTAACTGTGGGCGTTCATGTTCCATGCTAGATATGAGGCTTGGATTTTCCTTGAGCAAGCAGGTCTTTGAAGCCAGCAGTGTGACTTGCCATCTTTTAATCTATTAGCTCCTTGGGGCAGGACTTGTAACTCCTTAAGTTACCTCCATTCCCATGGGGGGAAAAATAGGAGGAGGGGGCCTGCAGTAACCCATGGCATTGGATGCACAGGGATGATGCTTGATGATCAAATAAATGGTTCATTACAGATGAAGTCACACACCCACCACATGTTCTGTAGCTCTCAAGTAGGACCTTCCACAGATGGAGGAAAGAAAAAATAATATTATGGCATTTGCAGATAAATGGAATTGGAAACTATCATGCTAAGTGAAATAAGCCAAGCCCAAAAAGCCAAAGTTCAAATGATTTCCCTGATAAGTGGATGATGATATGTAATAGGGGTGGGGTGAGAGAAGAATGGAGGAACTTAAGATTACGTAGAGGGAAATGAGAGGGAGGCGGGTATGAAAGATGGTGCAATGAGACAGACATCATTTACCCTATGTACATCTATGATTACATGAATTGTATGAATCTACATTGTGCAAAACCATAGAAACAAAAAGATGTACCCCATTTGTGTACAACGAATCAAAATGCAGTCTGTAAAAATAAAAATAAATAAATAAATAAATAAGAGTTTTAGATCTTCAGTTTTAATTGCCTTTGCCCTGATTAATCTAATCATCATTTTATTTGAGTGTCTGCTTGCTTTTCCTAGGTGGGAGGTGGTGAGATTCTTAACAAAGATGTAGAAAACAGTGATTGGAAAGATACCAAAGTCCATACTTTTACTTAAAACAAGTCCATATTTTACCTAAAACAGTCCATATTTGTTACCTAAAAACAAAATATGTGCATGATATTCCTAGTTGAACATCATGTAGGGCAGATAAAATCACAGTCCCCTTTAAGGGCTCACCCCAATAACCTCAAGGACCTCCCACTGGGCTCCACCTCTTCAAGGTTCCACCACCTTCCCACAGCGCCATTCTGGGGGCCAAGCCTTTGACCCATGGGCCTCTGGGAGCCCTTTAAGATCCAAACGAGAGCATCCCCCTCAGTCTCCACGCAGCGGTCCACAGGGCAGATGGAACAAGGCAATTCCTTTGCAGGCCTATGCACACAGGGATCGGAAGGTCTCATTCAGGGTTCTTCCTCCTGCAAAATTGCTCTTGCTATTGAGGAGATGCCCAATAATTCTTCCATTTCATATCTCATCTACTTTTCCGTTCATGTTTAGCTATAATTTCTAACGCTAATAGCTGGCAGAATTTTTAAAAGGCTTGCAAATGAATGTTTTAGGCCAAGCCTAGTTAATATTTGTAAACATTCTGATAACATATAATACAAAATAAATATGTATGCAACAATACATTGGTAGATGGATAAAGAGAGATCACGCTACCTCTGATGCACCATGTATTACATGAGCTGCATGATATGATATGACATATTGATACTGTATGAGATATAAATATGGTGGCGGATGGATAGATAGTCACAAGGCCTTTTTTCTGGGATCGTGAGGCAAATACTCTAAGAGTTCCATAAAGCTATGGAAATGACAATTTGGAGAAGGAAAGCAGATTTGCTTAGGCCCAGGGCTTGGCTTTTGCGTTCTTTTCCTGGCACTCGACGTCAGGACCAGCGCTGGGAGGCTGGGGCCACCTGAGCAGGATGGCGTGGGCTGCCAACGCCTCTGGCTTTGCCTGCTGAGGAAAGAACAAACGAGCAGGTGCAGTTTTCTTTTCTTTCATTCAACCCAGACATACAGAGGTGTCAGGAAACAGGGCTCCCCTGCCAGCACGAGCCTCCTCAAAATGCCCCCTGGGCCCACGGCTGTCCTGACACACCCTTGATAATGGCAAGGAGCCAGCATCTCCACCCCTGCTGCCTCCAACAGTCTCCCTGTGCCCCCCCACCCCCTCCCCAAGGCACACACAGGCTTCAACAAGGGAGGGGGTGGAGCCCTGGAAAAGGGACTTCATGTTCAAATCTCTTCCAGGTGCAGTTCAGGAAGACAAAGGGACAGGTAGGTGAAAGTCTCAGTTCTACAGGTACAGGAAGGACTAAAGTCATATTTTAAAGCTATAGCCCACGTATAGTTGACTCCTTAAGCCTTTTCCTTAAGCCATATCTCACTTAAAAGAATGATGTCCAGATATAAATTTTGTACCCCATACTCTCTTAAATACTTGTTTTGTGTCTTTGTTTGTTTTGTACCTGGGATTGAAACATTGAACCCAGGGGCACTTAACCACTGAGCTACATCCCTAGTCTCTCTCTATATGTGTATATATGTATATATATGTATACACATATATATTTATGATCTATAAATATCTATATATATATGATTTATAAATATATACATGATCTATAAATATCACATATATATACATATGTATATGTATGTATATAATGTATATTAACAGGGCCTTGCTAAATTGCTAAGGCAGGCTTTGAACTTGTGATCCGCCTGCCCCTGCCTCTGGAGCTAGAGGGACTACAGGCATACGCAAGGCTGCCTGATCTTTAAACACCTCTTACAGCATTCCTCTTATGTCTCCTGCACTCACACCAGGTCCTCACAGAGTGTGGGAGGGAGATATACAAAGGGGCTGAGTGAGAAACCCCTCAGGTGGGCAGACAGAGCATTCTGCCTGGAACTTCCATGCCCTAATCTTTTCTCTGTCATGGTCTGAAGAAATGCTGTCTTAATGCATTATCTCTGAAAACCTGGTGGTGGCTGGGCAGGTGCAAGGCAGCCTTTGGTGTGGAGGAGGAGATGATGAAAGAAGAATGGAGGGCAAGATGGGAGGTGGTCCTTGGTAATCTGCCTTCCAGACCTGAGGAGTGGCATTACTGCATGGGGTTGTGGAGGTGAAGTCCCTTTAGTCACTTCCCCCAGCTTCCTTCCAGCAGCCAAGGCTGTAGAGACTCCCAGGGCAGCCTTGGATGCAAGTGAGACACAGGAGCAAAGTGGTGGTGGTGTGTGGGTGTGGGGTGTAGGCCCAGCAATGGTGGAGAGAAAGGAGAGAGGACAATGAGAAAATAGTCACATAGTCTGTTATGGTTTGGATATGTCATGTCCCCTGAAATCTCATGTATGAGACAGCGGAAGAACATTCTGAGACGATCAGATTATGTGAACTGTAATGTAAGTGGATTAATCCACAGATCTGGATTAACTGGATGGTAACTGCGGGTTACCAGTTGTGTGGTGTGACCAGAGGAGGTAGACCGCTGTGGGCGTGCTTTGGAGGTTCATCCTGTCCCTGGTGAGCAGAGTTCTCTCTGCTTCCTATTGCCACGTCCTGAGCTGCTTTCCTCCACCAAGCCCTTCTGCCATGATGGGCTGCCGCACCTGGAGCCCAGAGCTATGGAGTCAGTTGTCTATAGACTGAGGCCTCTGAAACTGTGAGCCAAAACAAACTCTTCCTCCTCTAAATTGTTCTTGTCAGGTGTTTTGGACATAGAGACAAAAAGCTGACTAAAACAGTCAGAGCTCACAGCAAGGAGGGAAATCGGGGAGCCCTTTCTGAGGTGAACCTTGAAGAACAGCCCAGTGAAAGATTATTATTATTCTTAACAGAAGGTTTGCTTTGATATTCCAGCAGCCTGACTAGTGTGCCAAACACAAGTATTATTTTAAAGACAGCCTTTAAGAAATCTTTTTAAAGCCAAAACAATTCTTCCCAGGTGAATGAAGGGTAGCAGTACCCTGTAAGGCGTTAGAGAATTTGATAGATGGGAGAGGGGGATGTTCAAGTGCAGTGTTTGGCAGGTCTAAAACCTGGTGACACTCCCCTTCCTCCTGAATCCTGCCAGCAGTCCTTCTGGCAGATTAAACTGAGTCATTGTCATCAGTACAAAGGGACAGGGCACCCCAGAGGCCAAGGGCCGGCGCAGCAAAAGCCATGCTTTCTGGAGTCCAGGAAAACTGCAATGTCTCAGTCTTCCTTCCCAGGCCACTTGATAAAAACCCCTGACCTCAACTTCCTTTTCCTATTGTTTCCCCTTCCTCCTGTCTGGGGACATTTTCTTTTCACTCCCCAATTCCTCCCAAGTTTTCTTTTCATTCTGAGCCACTTTTGTGTTCCATGGTCACTAATTGGTCTCTATGCTACATTTTCCAAGACCAAATTCTGCTTATTTACCCATTCTCTATTCCTCAGGCTGAATTATTTCTGATAATTGCTATTTTAATATTCACTGAGAACAAACAAGGCTCAGGACACCAATAACTTGTCTCTCTCCTGACTCTCTATTTCATTTCAAAACATCCTTATCCCACATGGCCGGTCTTGCCTACTGCTAAGGCCACCTACTCCTTCCACACAAACTTTGAAGTTGTGATTTTCCTCTCCATCTCTGGACTGCAGGGTGACGTTCACCCTCCACTTCCCTCCTCACCCGTCAGCCCAAACGGCTGATTTAGTTCTGGTGCCCCACAGATAAATAAACCCAACGACACATAAATCTGCTCTGAGTTTCAGCATCTGCCTTCCTTAGGTGATAAAAATAATATGTCTCCCTGGGAATGTGATTGATGGAACAAAGATTGCTTTTAGAAATCAACAAACCAATAAGCAGGAAAAAAAAAAAGCGCAAAAAACAAAACAAAACAAAACTACATTGTTGAAAAGCAAGGTCAGGATGAAACTTTTCTTTGATGCCTGCATACACAGATTTAGATGCTAAACATTAAAGCCGGGTGTCCTGGATGCAGGGACTCAGGCTGCCCATTCCCTCAAGTCTGAGTTCTTCCAGAGACCAGGATGGTGATGGATGGGACACAGGTCTCTGGGGATTTGGGGTGGCAGATGACTTTTGTATTTTTCATGTTCAGCTAAAGAATGACACGTTTTCTGGCAAGAAGGCTGGACTAGTGAGTCGGTTGCCCTGTTGAAAATGTGGATTTTCAATAACAGTTCCAGCAATGTCAGAGCACGGACTATATATACTGGACTTAACTCACACAAGGCTGATTCCCAAGTATGCAGACATTTCTAAATTATGCACCTTTTATAACATAAAGAACTTGCAAGAGAGTGGTGAGAGGACTCATTACTCAGTCCCTCTGACACTTCACCACTGGGATCACCCCTCCAGGTGGCATTTGTCTCCCCTGGGAGCATGTTGGGAATGCGGAATCCCAAGGCCCACCCCACACCACTAACTAGAATCTGCATTTTGACAAGATTCCCAGGTGATTAGAATTTGAGAATTCTAAGTTTAACTTAATAAGTTTAACTTGTTAAAAGTTTGAGACGCACTGCTTTCTGAAAGAAAATAAAACACCCCTGATGGTCAGAGGGGCTGGACAATATTTAGATAATGGCCCTACATACTCATTTGGCTTCTAGAGATGAAGTTTTGCTCCTGTTGGAATTGAAGCCCGCAGTTGAATCTCTCCTCCCATGTCTTCACTCCCTGTCTCATTCCAGGTTTCAGTGAATCGTAACTTTCTGGAAATTTAACTTTGAGGAAAGCTACCATTGAGTAGGTGACCAGCCAACAGAGAAGACCCTTGAGGACGCCATCTTGTAAGTATTTCCTGACTGGGAAATGTCAATTAACATATTTCTCAGAACTGAACCAAAAGGTAGATCCTGCAAATTATTTCAAATTATGTAAAGAGACTGAAATAACGCTCCAATGACTGCTTCTGATGAGAAGCATCTAATATGCTAAACATTAAAAAAATTAACTTGTATGAAAATGTGTTTGGTGAGTGAAGTCAGACATTTTTTACCTACCACAGAGTAATTATGGGCTAGGCACAGTTGTCACTCCAAGGGACTAGAGGCTTATCTGGACCCTCGAATGTAAAATAAAGGAAGTGATGCCAGACTGGCCTTTGGAGATCAGGTGATTCAAGCTCCTCGTTTTATGTGGATGACAACGAAGACCCAAAGTTTGCATAAGAACTCAGTTCTTCATCCAACTTCCTTTCACCCCCAGTGCCCAGGCCCTGGGATGCACCCTTCACACTTGAGTATGGCGTTATTTTGCTATTGAATTTCTTAGTCTTCTTTTTTTTCTTCTTCTATCAGTATTTAAAGACTTCAAAGGTAGGAGATGTGTCTTTTCCTGTATTCTAGCCCAGATATTGCCATAAAGTTACAAAGACTGTTCTCATCAATGGTGGCTGGGAGGGGGCCCAACCATATTAGGGAATCACAGAAACTTCTGGGATGATGGTAACACTCTATGTGCTAACTGAGGTGATGTTGAACAGCATGGGCATTTGTTGAAGCTCATCTAACTTGAACACTTAACACAGGTGATTTTATTGGATGCAAGTTAGGTCTTCATAAAGTTCACTTTTAAGTTACATAAGGACCATTACCACATTTTGGTAACTTTTTGGTCTCATAATACACCATTAGGTTTTGCTTGCCTCTGAATATGCTGAAGGCCGCCCGTGAGTACTCCAGGAATCATCTGCAATGAGTTTGTTCAGAATAGGAGGCCAGCGGGGGCAAACGCACACTTTGTGGGTAGAGTTTTTGAAAGGATGGACTCAGTTAATTAAATCATGTCTTCATAGGTTGGGAGTCTATAATGTAAATAATGTCCTCACAGGTTGGGGCTCTAGCTCCTTTATAAAATGCCAGAGGGAAGAAATTATATTCTGGGAAGATGTCATCAATTTGAAATGTAGTAACCAAGATAGTAGCTATCTTTCCTTAATTCTCAAGGGAAGGCCCTCAGCATAAAGAATAAAGGACTCAGGCCAGAGCTTGTGGGATCAGACTCACTGTGGGCTTTTCAATAATCACTACTAGAGGGTTGAGTAATCTTGGAAGATTTTGAACACAAGCAATCCCTACCTCTACAGAAAGTCATGAATAAATAGGAAAAAAAAAAATCAGAAAAGGAGTTACCTCCCTAATTATAAAACAAACAATGATAAAAGCTGAGCATTTTAACATGACAGAAGAGAACAAACTTTAATTAACACTGTCTGGCACGTAGCAGGCGTTCAGTAAATATTTGTTGACTGATGGAGATTAAAAAAATAATGTTCCTGTGAGTACTCAGACACAAAAGTCAAAAACCTTATCTTCTATTAAGACAGCTCATGCACATGACTGCATTTCTAAATATAAATGGTGAGCAAAGAAAATTTTATAAAATGCCGTCTCTGAGAAGGCTACTGGAGGCACCCATTGTTACCTTTTGAAAACCATTCCAAAGGCCTGGGCTGCTGTCCCATCTGAATTATAAGCATTTTGACATATTCCTGCCCACACTGCATTAGGCTCTGAGGACCAAAATGTCTCTGACCATCTTTTAGGTTTCACAGTAGCATCCCTCACTATGAGTAGATCACTCTTGGGTAAATAATATTCTGTTCATTACCAAGGGGAAAGACTTCTGCCTATATCCTGCCAAAATTTTATGCCTGGCAAGGTTTGTCTCCCATTATAAAATGGCTCTCAGCTTTGAATTTGGATACTAAAGAGAAGAAAAGAAATCCAGCTGAGAAAACAAAACATGATTTTATTGAGTGCCTTCTCTTCACAGATGAAGGAAATGCTTTTGACAATGGCCCATCTGTACTTGGGCTCTTACTTTTACTTGCCACTGTGGAGTCTGTTACTCTTGGGCTATTCGTCTCTGTCAACAGAGATAGTAAACCATTTAGCAAACATTAATTTATTTGAAAAGTATTTATAAGTGCCTATTTTGGGCCAGGGACTATTCAGAATGGTCACCATGGCTCCATGCCTGCTAAGTCAAAATTAGGGCCATGCTTCCTCCATTTCCTGCACAGATATTATTTCTTCTCCATGGTTTTCTGAATCGTGTTCTGTCCTTTACCTATACATAGGTCTCCAGTTGTCAGTGGGTAAAGTTGTTACAGAGAATAATCCCATTTCTAAGGACAGGGACTATTCTGGGCTAGTCACTTGGGATTGAATGTGAACAAAACAGATAAGGTGCTGCCCTCTTGGGAATTTACAGACTAATTTATATCAGTGATGGAGGACAAATCAGAACTGGATGGAGGGGGATGGAAGGAGGATCCAGTGGAGGTGTCATTGAAGTTGAGATCAGAAGGAGGACAAGGAAGTCAACTGAAGTTTTGGAAGAGGATCCACCACTCTAGGCAGAAAGAGTTGTGTGACCAAGGTGTTGAAGGAAGAAGGAGTAGGATGTCTCTTGGGATCTGATAGGAAATATAGTAAGGTGGATAAGGAGAATATAGAGTGCAGGGACCTTAGAGAGAAAAGCAGAGATCTTCCAGCTATGGTAAGGTATTGGAATCTTTGAAATAGAAGGCACAGGAGAATTTCAAGCAAGCTCCTGCTTGCTTGAAAGTATGTGGTCTGAGTTATTTTTTGATTTCTGTGGCTACCGAGTGGAGGTTCAGAGGTCACCCAAGAAGACTGTCGTCATACTCCAGGTAAAGAATAATGGTACCTTAGCTTGGTGGGTGGGGAAGAGAAGTTGCAGCGAGGAAGGAGAAGGGGACAGCTTAGAGATCTGCTTAGAAGGCGGGAATGACCTTGAGTCCTGAGTCATTGACCAGAGGGTGGGGAAGACAGAGTCTTCCAGGATGATCCTCAAGGTCATCTGGCAACAGGTGGATGGTGGTCCCAATAACTGGTGTGGTGGAGATATTTTGAGGAGTGGGGTGGTGGTGAAATGATTGACAACAGCCAACCTTCTCCACCCAAGGAGGTTGGTGATCTGAGACTTCAGGCTTATGGCCTCCCTCCCTCCCTGCTATGCCAGTACCTAGTTCCCCTATCCCCTACCCCCGCTGCTCTTGCTCTCACTGTTCCCCTTGCCTGGGTGCCCTCCCTCATCTGACAACTCTTTCTCACTTTTAAAACAGTGTATTCATCAACTCTTTAAGTATAATTAAGTGTTCTTAAGTACTTAGGTAGTGTTGAACCTCTACCTGAGTTAGTTACTAATTCATTCAGCTTCCAACCTTCTAGATTAATGTGGCCCTGAAATCTGATAAATCTGAGTTTGAATCTTGATTCCTTATATTCTAGCTGTGAGGTCTTGGAAAGATTACTAGACCTCTCTGCACTTTTCAGCCCCTCTCTAGAAAGCTGGCGTGATAGTTGGCTGTTTTCACTGAATGTTGTAAAGAACACAAGATGTAGAGTGCTGGACTCCAAAAATGTTAGTTCTACTAACATTTGTCTGTCTCCCCCATTGGCTCAGACCTCCTCCTCAGCAGGGACTGTGCCTTGGTTTGGGGTACCTCTGGATTCTAACACAGTTATGGGCACATGGGAGACACAATAAATAGACAATCAGTGACGTGCAGACCTCTCAGGATGATGGTACTTTTGTCCACGAGCCCTGCCATCCTGCATCTCTCCCAGGTCCTCACCACTCACTGCTCTCTGCTGCCCCCAACCCATCTCATTGTGATTTAGTGATTTCTAGAAGATTCTCACCTCAAATATTTACTCCCGGGGTTCCCTGTCTTCTCTGCTGTTACTTGTTTCCAAAGGCCTTTCCCAGTCTGGCAGCTCCCACTATTACTTGTCCTTCCAAGTCAATAGAATTAGAACCTACTTTCTGTACCTGGCCAGTGTCCCCCTCACTGGCTCTCTCAAGGATGTCACCTGAGTGCATATTTTTTTTTTACAATGCTTTCTATTATGTGACAGCTACTTGATACGTTTGCATTTTCCCTTCTGGCCTGTTAGCTCCTCAAGGACTCAGGCTGATATTCATCTCTGCACCTCATTCTGCAAGCTGTATCAAACTGAAGCAGATGGTTGTTCAAATAAATGCTTTCAAAGTGCACATTCAGGCCAGGTGGAGCAGGAGGAGGAAACAGGGTGGGGTGTGAGAACTCCAGGAGAATGCTCACTTGTTTGGTCACATCTGAAAGGGAGGTATTGGGGGGTATTTTGGACTATGGGGTTCAAGAGCAAGGGTTAGTCTTACAACCTATTTTCTACCTCTCTCTTCCTCCTCAAACCCACTTCCTCCTTCCTATGGGATCTAAGTAAGCAAACTGACCTCTTTCTCTTGTTCTCCATTCTCTGGGCTTTGTGAATAATGCAGAGGGTGTGTTTCCTCATAGCTTGCCTTTCTGCATAGATGTGTATCTAGGATGAAGCAATTGGGAATGTTCTTTCTTTTGCTATTTGCTGCTGCAGTTTCTGCTCCCTGGAACACACGCTGCTGGTGAAGTTCTGATCATTCTCTGTATGTCCTCCTCTAACTCTGACCTGGAGATATGAACTCATCACGCCACCCTCCAGGCTACCAAGACATTGTACATGCTGTCTTTCAAAACATTATATCATATCATCACTGTTAATAAGGCCGTGATGATGCAAGAGCAGGGGCTGTTCCAATTTGTCTTCATAATGTTCAATGCTCATCAAAATGCCTGGCACATTATGAGCACTTGATAAGGGGGGGGG